>JAOXJP010269940.1:0-20258 GCA_025762735.1 Platanus orientalis | reverse complement strand
ATAACAACAACAACAAACAGCCTTATCCCAACTATTTGGGGTCGGCTACATGAATCCTGTTACGCCATTCCGCTCTGAAAACCTGTCTTCACCTACTAATAAATTAACCACTAATGTTTATCTATCAAAAAAAAAATAAAAAAAAAATAGAGATAGAATCAAGAGTAAGAGAGAAGAAAGAAAGAAAGAGAGAGAGATGGAGAAGAACTTACGTGAGAGAGAGAAAAGGAAGATCCACTAGTCGTGGGTTGTTCCAAAGCCAATATTTTTATTGATTTTCCAAAACTCAAAACACCTCCTAAACGTGTGGTATATAAAGACCTCATAATAAAAAAATTAAAAGACTAAACTACCCTTAATAGAAGGGGTTGTACGCTGCCCTTCTTTACACCAATTAAACTCTTGAAAAGAAGCACCTAGACTTCTGGATAATTACAACTAGCTCCCTCCTAATGGCATAAGCCTTATTACACATATTTCCTCTCTAATGAACTCCTAAAAATATAGAATTATAAACTAATTATTATCGGCTGTGTATTTCCTCCAAGATTTAATCTTGGCCTTGACCTTTGGCTTCCAAAGTGGGTCATTAATCTCTAGCCAATGAAGTGTTGCTGCATCAATCTGGACCCACCATTGAACGGGTTCGAATTCAAAGGTTTCATGTGCCAAGATTCAGCTGTTCAGGCAGTCCTTAATTGTCTGATGTAGTTTATTTTTGAATTTTTGGTCTCTTTTCATCCTTCTTTCCTTCCGCTATCTTTCTGGTCTTCCTACTTACTGTTCCTTGTTGCTATAAAAAATGTAGAAGTAGACGCCTTCTCTTAGTCTAAGAAATAAAATTATTGACTGGCCAATAAATACAGTACAAATATATGGTTGTGATCACACAATCAGGCTAGTTTTCCTTGGAAATTTCTGGGATGGATCCATCCAAGGTTAGGTCCCTATCATATCCCTATCATATTTACGTGAAATAAATGTCTCAAAAAGAGTGCTACTGCAGACTGTTCTATGGGTCATGTGGCACAGGTTTTATGATTTGCCTTTAATTTTTTTCTTATCTCAAAATTAAATTCATATTAACTGCAATGTTTTTTTTTTTTTTTAATATTCACTAATCTTTGATGCTGTCTATTCTATTACCCTTGTAATGAGTGGTAGAAAGATCTCTTAAAGATTTTTCCAATGCAATGACTTTTTTATTTTTACAGGTGATAGTTACCAACTCCCAAAATTGATTCCTTATCATTCTCATTATCTCAAACATGTATTTTAAATTATATAAGACAAATCTGGATGTAGCTGACATAAATTTACTATGTAAAAATGTTGTCCTACCTCTCAAAAAAAAAAAAAAAAAAAAAAAAACTATGTCAAAATTTTTTTGGATGAATTACGAGCAATTTTATTTAAAAAAAAAAACAAAACTAAAGATAAAAAAAACAGCCATAATAACAACTGCCAAACAACCAGAACAACAAAACAGACAGCTACAAATCCAGCATTTGGTTCCCCTCATAAACAATCTGATGACCCGCTCTCCATTTAGCCACTCTATCAGCAAGAGAGTTTTGAGCCCTCAGAACATGAGACAAGACAGTATTGGTGTCTCCCAATGAGAGACTCTCGCTGATGTAATGCCTCAATCTCCATGACCCATAGCTCTCCCCTAATCCCCAACTGATCACCGTTCTGGAGTCTCCCTCAATAATGCAATCTCTAAATTCTTTCCTCTTAAACATTCACAGCCCTTCTAGCAACCCAATAAGCTCAGCATGAATGGCATCACTGGTTCCAATGGGACCACCTTTAACAAGCATAATATTACCTTGATCATCCCGCATTAAGCAACCAAACCCAGCTGGCCCTGAATTTCCGAATGAAGCCCCATCAAAATTAATCTTAACCTTGACATTCATAGGCGGAACCCACTCCTACACAAAATCTTGCTTCATGACCGAGGGAAACAAGATACAAGTGACCCAATCCCTCACCATATCATTCATGGAGCAGTCCTTGAATTCTTTTTTCACCAACAACCGCGAAACTACCTCACAAAGGATGGAATCAATCACCTCCCACACATTCCTCTTCTTATCCCCAAAGACCCTTGTGTTTCTTTCTTTCCAAACTCCCCAAACAATGTTCTGCATAAGAGCAAGAAGAAATATTCTGCCCCGATCCCCTTTAACACCTCCCCCCCATTGAAACATTAAATCCTCCAACTTTTCTAGCATAAAAAACTGAAAGGATAAAGCTTGCGAAAAGTATCTCCAAATTTTCTTGGTGAAAGCATAGTGAATAAAAATATGGTTTCCTGCCTCCCCGACTTCCCCACATAAATAACAAACCAAAGGGGATAAAGCCATGTAAGGCCATCTTTGTTTCTTTTATAAGAAAAAAGAGAATTTATTAAAGATACAAAAAGAAGAACAAAAAAAGAGGGGAGGAGCAATCCCTGGGCAAGGAAGACAGAGGGAAGGGGAAAAAGAAGGCCCAACTATAAGGTCGTCTTCATTGAAGGACATCCATTGTAATTCATATGTTAGTTTAGACACCTTCTGACGTTTGTGGTAACTTTGATCACTGTATGAGTTAATGATCCATTGAATTCGTATTAGATGTTTTGGTGAACTGCCCGATGAGCATATAATCTAATACTAGCAGAAGAACCTTCCTTGCTATATTGTGAGATGAATGACAGAAGATTTGAATTGATCACTACGGGTCTACTGGAGCTAAGGTTTCTTAGAGGGAAACTTCAGGCAAGGGTTTCTACCAAAAGCCCACAACATTTTTGAGGACCTTAAGGAAAAAAATTAACTCATTTAATGGCTGGATTATTGATTAATGATATAAATGTGCTAGTCTGGGGATTTAGGATTTTAGGGATCAAGAAGAAGAAAAGAGAGAATTTGTGTGTAGATGAATATGTATGGATCAAGGTTTAAAGTATCGATATCGCGTCCCGTATCGTGGCATGGGGAGACAAAGACGTCTCGCGTATTGTGGGGAGATGGCATAAGAAATCGGGAGACAATGAGAAATAGGGGAAACGTTAATCAAATGAAGGAGTTTTGTTATGAAACTTCATGATTTGATAGAATAAACACTAATACACCCTTAGAAATCATTAAATATAGGAAACAACCATCTATGATGGTTGTGAGAACCATCACCCTCATGACATAAGTTGTCCCCTATAGAATCTATGGAAACACTATGTAAGAATTGAAATTTTTGAATGAAACTTTAGGAAATGTTATAATAAGCATCATTAAACACTTATAAACCATGAAACTTCCTTACACACTTGGGTATCAATAGTTGGGAATTGGTACCCTCGTGACGTACGTTGTCGCGCATGTCTAGAATTTTAAGTGTTGGAGGTTGATAAATAACATTACACATTACACAATAAAGCTACAGATCCACAAACATAAAAAATAATCAATGGTACAAATGTATAATTCGAATAATAATGTCATTCTCATTCATTGATAATTCAAAGTATTACAAAACTACAACTACAACAGTGAAATTAGAGAAAAATAATACAATGACAATGAGATAGAGAAAGTACCAGTGCCAAGACTATTGCCAACCAGCTTAATCCTCAGCAATACCACATAGAGTTTCAGGGTGGTTGATAATCATCATGGCTATCCCTCCGACGATATTGTTGAAATTGTTGTTGTTATTGTTGTTGATGTTGAAACCGCTCTTCTACTAAGCGGCAATAATTCAACCATGAGATAGTTAGACTATGTCATGTCCGATAGTTATAAACATATCTCTCGTATATAGAATCATTTACTTTCAAGAGCATCCCATATCATGGAAAGTTGGGCACTGTGTATTAAGGATGAAAAGTTGAACTAAAAGAACCCAAATAGCTTTGACGGGCCCCATGAAGCTCAACCCTCTTGATCATATGATGATGTGGATAGGGTAACAGAACTGAGCCTATCGATTAAAGGTGGCACTATGTATTGCTATTGGTAATCAGGTCCAAAGACAAAGAATCAATCCACGATCCCTCTTGACTCTGTGTATTAGCAGACTGAGGGTATTGAGGAAATTAGGGGTACTGAGAGTACTAAGTGAATAACCTATGCTATTGCCCAAAAGAAACCCCACTGAGGCTCATGCTATCAAATGATCCTGCTAACGTGTCAGTTGTGTAATGGGAAGAACTACTCTCCGCCTCCTGATGTCTTCTCCCCCTAACTCCCACCCCCACCCCCACCGCTCTTTCATTGATAACTTAATGGATAACGAGGTGGTGGTGGTGGACGTGAACCATGGTTTGTATCTTGAGTGGTATGATCAAAACTATCTCCTATGAATGGGCTAAGGGGTCTTTGACTTTGACTCATCCCACCACCACCACCATCCCCTCCATCATTACTACTATCCTCCTCCTCATCATCACCTCCTCCATCTCCATCATCATCACCATCACCATTATCTTTATCATTTGAGGCTTCTGAGCTAGAACTTATCCAATCATCCTCATCATCAACTAATATGCCCGTAACTTGGGGATTAGGTTATGCCTGGGCCTAGGCCTACTACTGTGTTTACATAAATTCATCCACATTTACTCCCATTTGACTTGCTATTTGAGAGCTTGGTCATCCACTTACCTTATTCAATATTGGCTCTCTGGCCTCTTTAACCCACTCGCATAGTGGGTCCTCATCTCTCTCACGAAAAATATCTGTAAGATAGATGAGGTTGGTGTACTCTTCGATATTTTGTTCTTTTTTTGCTTTATTCTTAAGCACAAGTTGTAATGGACGAAAACAAGTTTCTGAAGCTTTTAATGTCTAAGTCTATTTCTTTTTTTCGAGTGGATGAGATTGAATGTGCTTTAGTTCCTCTCGCAACCAAAGGATGATGTGGTCTGAGACAAGGTACGAATGACAATCCTCTTTAGGTTAGGTGTTTGTGACCTATGCAACATCCACCACTTAGTTGCAAAAAAAAAAAGAGTGTGTATAAGTAATTGTTGGCTGCAACTTTATTAAATTTATATAAAAATGACAAAATTATTAGAAACTTGTCTTTCGTCCTGCCTTTGCAGCATCCTCCGTAAAAGACCCAAATGGATCCCTAAAGTACTTTATCTGAAATTAGAAGGCCGTAAAAGTCAGTAAACTAAATTGTATAGTGATAGAAAATAAAAATAGTGGTAATTATGGTTACCTCTGCAAGAGCATTCACCTGTATGTTGGGATTGGGCTCAAGCTTCGCAATGACAGTTTATATAGCCTTCAACAAATATGGATCCATTCCAATAATAATGTAGTATTGGTATTGAGGGTTTCGATAATATGCTAAAAATAAAAAAAATACGTAACATTTCAGAACTTAATCTTAACCAATAATCAAATAAATATAACTTTAGCAAAATAAAATAACTTACCAGCCAAATGAAGTGGGTGAATAAGCATTTTCGTTCATCAATTATTCATGATTTTTATGTAGTTTTTGTGACTTATTGGGGCAACTGCTTTATTGCTTCTTTCATTAACTGGATGGACTCATAAAGGTATCCCATGTTTAGTTTTTTGTCCCTATCAACCATCCTTAGGACCCTTATCACTTGCTCTAATATGTTCATTACCATGCAACGCCAATCTTAGAAGGAATGATTACATGCAATTGATTTGGCTAATCGTCCTGCCATACAATTACTCTCCTGATAGTCATACCACTCAGTCAGAAAAAACAATGCCTTTAAGCCAACCTTCTTGTTTAGGATAATTTGCAATGCTATGTAGTTGGTGGTAAAGCATGTAACACCTGGCCGCACGATATCACCTCCACATCTCTTTCATCGTAACCAAGACATATCTATGGTTATATATGAAGGTGGTGATTGTCCTAGCCTTTTCCACTACCCTCTTTATAAGATTTGTCTTTCCCATGTCCTTAAGCATGAGGTCTATGCAATGGGTTGCACATGGGGTCCAAAATAGATTATGTTTTTCTATTAACTTCCCTTCGGCTTTCTTGAAATTGCTGTCATTATCTGTAATTATTTGGACCACATTTTCTTTGCAGACATCCATTAACAATCCACATATATATTTGTAATCCTTGATCACATTAGATGCCTCCACAAATTTAAAAAACACAGAGACGCCATCACAGTAAACCATAAAAGTGATGATTGACTATCTCGTAGGACCAGTCCGGCCATCACACTTGATTGTCACCCCATACTCTGACCATTTTTTCTTCAATACACCTATATAATCATCAAGGAGATTTTACTCATGGTTTAGATACTTTCTCATCACCTCATATACAGTTGGTGTCTTCACACCTAATCCTGCCTTCGCCACCTGATCTGTCAAATTCTGAAGGAGATGTCTTGTAATTGCATTGGGTGCAATGTCATGAAAGAATGAGAATTTTGAATATGCTTGGCGTACCTTTTGTTTAATATTCCCCCATATCTCTTTTATCATTTTCTGCTTTTATTCCTTGGATGGGCACAAATTAGGATCAATAGAAGCGGTGGTAGGATGATCCCTCATACTAACAACTCGACTGATCCCACAACTCCCACCACCACCACTGGACTTGCTCCACCACCTATTGTTGTTACCACCAGTACCAGCACCAACACCCTTACTAGGTCTCCTACTACCATTGCCCCCTCCATTTTCATGTGTAGAAGGCTCAAATCAGGCCTATAAGAATGCATACGTTGAAGTTGCTCTTTCATGCTGATTTGCCAAGCTTACTCTTATTGCAAGCCTATATTGTTGCTTTTCTACCTTTGTCTCACAATCAGATAGGTATTATAATCCATCATCATTAGTATTCACATCTATATATCCATGTAAACCTTGTAATGTGGCTTTCCTCAATGTTGCATTTTTGTCCTTCTTTGTCTTTTTACCCATCTCTTTCTTTGCCAAGTGATCACTCTTCTGTCTCTTAATTAAGGGTGGAACATGCTCACAACGTGATATCCCTTTTGTTTTTTACTAGCTAAATGTTGTTTTAGTCGAGTTATCCCACCACCATGCATTTCTTTTCCACAATAATTACATTTTGTTTTTCTTTTAACCCCATCAATCATAGTGCAATGCTAACACCCAATCCTCCTCCTTTGGGAAACGCAACTTACGAGGCATATTCGCAATCCTACAGAGAAAAAAGAAATTAAATAAATAAAAATACAATATAACATATGCAGCTAAATAGGACATAGAGAAACATACACAAAATGTTTCAAAATGTTTTACATATTTGATGTAATTTTCTAATTTTTTTAAAAATTTATTTTTTATAAAAGATATAAGAAAAATTAAAAAAATACAAAAAACATAGTAAAATTAAGAGAAACATACTGTTTGTTTCAATATGTTTAAATATGCTTTCTGTATTTTTTCATATTTTTTGTCATTTTTCGGAATTTTTTGATTGTTTAATTATTAAATAAATGCAAAAAATATTTTATTTTCAGAAATCTACCGAATTGACATATTATGTACAAAATGGGCTATAGTATGTCGTGTAAAAATAATTAGATCAAACAATGCTCATTTGGTATAATTTTTAAAATTTTCTTTTATTTTTTTTTATTTTTTCGATTTTTTTTTTCTTTTTGAATTTTTTTTCATGAATATGTAGATCTATCACAAATGCATGACTTATACAAAATCTAGAAGGATTAGAGAAGAAATAGAGAGATTACTGAAGTTTTTGACGAGATTTTGGGTTTTGGTTTTGATCTTGCTCAAATGAAGCTTTTCAATCAAAATAGACTCAAGTAGAGTCCTAGATTTTTTATAAGGAACCTAAATCTACCAAGAATCAAGGAAAAAAATGGGTTTTTGAGCAATTTTTGAAACCTACAATAAGGGGTGGGAGTCGGCTCTGAGACGCGATACTAGTCGTCTCACGTTTGGTTTGGGGAATATGTGGTTCTCTCTCAAACTCCATCTATTTATACCAAAGGAATATACAAAATGCACATGGGTTATACTGTATTAATGAGTACACCATTACATTGTGTATGGGCAGAAATGTCATTATTACGTTTATACATCAAATCCTACTATATTTCCACACTTCCCCTCAAGCTAGTATGTAGGCATCACTCATACCAAGGTTGTCTACGATTCTTTTAATGTTAGGGCCACTCAAGCCCTTAGTGAACAGATCCACTAATTGATCTTCAGTCTTCACAAACAGTGCACAAGTCATCTAGCAACTCGAGCAAATGGGCATTCCATTCTAATCTCTTGAGAATCTTGAATGGCTCAGCTTTCCTTGAATGAAACTTATGATACTTTCTGTATGGAGATCTCTTTTGTCTCACTCGTTTCATCACTTCGTATCTTCTATGTTTTCTGCACTCTACATTCTCATTATACTTAACATTACTCTTCCCAAGCTTTTTCCAGATCTCTGTATGGATCTTCTGGACATGTTTTGCAAACCTTCTGCATCTTCACAAGGTCTTGTAACTGGCAAAAGTACAAAATCAAGCAATTGCCACAGTTGAAGTTGCAAAACAATTTTTTTGCAGAGAGCTTCTTGTGCTTCTTTTTAGCAGAGTGATTGTCTGTGTTGTCACATCCTATGTAGGCGTGCCATTGATTGACACATGATGTGTTTTTGAATTTGGTCTCATTTTTTATACCTGAACACTTTTTTGACCGCAAACACAATATGTGTCAGCTTATAATTCAGCATAAACACTACAGACACTTTGTCATCACAGAACATTTTCTTCCTTCTTTTTATAGTAACTGTTGTAGGCAAACTCAGCAATAAGTAGTGAGGATGCCATTAACCAGGTTTATCTCCAGCTAAACTCATCAACATGTTTCAAAGGCTCTGTTCACCACTTCTATCTAACAATCAGTTTATGGGTGAAATGCACCTAAAAATTTTAGCTTAGTATTCGCGATAGTTCATAAAGTCTTTGAGAGTAACTTATGAACTTCATGTCCCTATCTGAAACAATACTCTTTGGCAAACCAAGCAATTGAACAGCTTCTCAAAAAAATAGAGTGGTGATACAAGAGATCTTCCTGCAGGGAATAAAGTTTGCCATCTTAGAGAATTTGTTGAGTGCTACAAAGATAAAATCAAGTCCTCTGTGTCTTCGGTAAACCAAGCACAAAATCTCAATTTGGATCTTCCCATGGATACTGTGAGACTGACAAATGCGTATACAGTTCTACATTTATCTTGTTTTCTCTGGCCAACTCACAAGTTCAACATTGCTACATGGTTTTAGCAATATTTTGCCTCAATCTTAGATGGTAGAATCTTTCTTATAGAAGAAATGAAGTCTTATCTTGCTAAAGTGTTAACCAAATTCTCAGCCATGCACATCTCATACCTTGAAATCTTTAATAGAAGTGATGCAGCCATACCTGGCTGCTCTATGGGCCCTTTGTATGTTCTACCTCACAAGAGGGTCAAATTCAAAAGCCCCAAGAAATATCTAGATTTTAGTACAAGGGTATTTTTGGCATTATGGGTTTAAATTTTTTTAAGGCCAAAGCTTTTTAATTTGATAGTTTTTTGTTAATATAGGTTAGTTTTTCGTTAGTTAGCTTGGTTGGTTTTATTTATTTATAAGTAGAATAGGTTTTTATTTAACTTTTAGGAAAGTGAGAAGTCTTATTTTCATCACTTTTTTTAGATTCAATTTTGCTGGGTCAAAACTTACCAGTTTGGCTTGATTTTTGTGTCATTTGAAATGTTATTCATTTATCTTTCAAAAGGGTTATGATTTTACAATTTGATGTGATTTGGGAAAGTTATGACCAAAATATTTGTGAAGTACCAGAATGATGAGTTTTTTTTTGGGGTTATACTTTAATTAGGAGTCTTCTTTCTTCTTCTATTATTTTCATTTCAATTTACTTTCACAATTTACTATTTATGTTTTACTGTTGACGAGTCACTATTCAGTATTCACAGCATACTTCTTTTTCTCTTCTTTATCTTCTCATTCTCTTCTTTGTTCAAATCTTTTTTCTATTAGCTTTTTTTTTCTTAAATATTTACAGAATTTGATTTCTTAATCTTTTACTTAAGTAATCCCATAAAACTTATTTTATGTCATTGATTTGGTGCAATGGCATGGCAGCTTGTGCTGTGGCATGAAAATGTGGGTTTGAGTCTGGTGAGCAGCCATTTTGTGCAAAAAAGCCAATGGTTAGATCTGTATCCCATCCACCCCACCCAACACCCTGTAATTATGGGACTGACACTAGGTAATGACATTTTGTAAATCACAATCTTACCATTCAACCCACCACTATTCCTTGTAGTTTAGTCCTGGATTTTTTAAAATACTAGGCTGTCCTACATCAACTAACTTCAGATGTCTTTGCAGCTCTTCATCTTCTTCTTTTTCTTGTTCCTTTTTCACTACAGACTCTGTTCTTTTATTATTATTTTTTAATAGTCAGCAAATCATAAAAGATCCCTCTTCTCCCCCCCCCCCTTTTGTTTAGAAGTATCTCAGAAACCTAGCTTTTAGGATTTTCTTTAGAGCAAGATTGTTTATCTCTTTATTTATCACATCATAATTCGAACCATTGAACTTTGACCTCCAGTGAAGGATGCTTCGATCTACTGTCTTCCTCTTTTTTTTCTTCTCTCTCTCTCTCTCTCTTTAAGAAACTGCTTAAACTTTTTATATTCAAAACAAGACAGTTCCACAATTACTTTTGAAAACAAAGTGGCTAAGGTTGAAGTTTTGTTTAAATTATTTTTAAATGTTAATTTCGTCCTTCCAAGACTTAGGTGAATTGAGGGAACTTTTTCAAGTTAGGAAATAACCCGGATTCACTTGTGCCGAGTCTTTGCACATTTTAGGCTTGCTTGGTTCACTATGACTGTTGACCAGGTCCTACTTCAAGTTTGTATCGTCTCGGTGGCTTGGCCAAGTTAAAACTAAGGTGTCCAACCATTCTATAGACTTACCAGGAATCATTGTAAAAATTTTTGGAATCTTCTTCTAATGGTGTATTATACCATTTTGGTACTGCATATTAGTTATATGTTACGGTAATAGAAATGCATATGTTTTATGGATCTTTTTTTTTGTCCATATGGTAATTCTCCTCTTTGGAAACATCTTGTTTGTGCCTGTCTTTTTAAGTTAAACTTGGAACCGATGTTCAAATGTTTTTCTCTTTCAAAGCCCTGTTGGAATGTAGGAGTATGTGCATTACATGTAGAAGGGGTATTTCAGTCCAAGTATGTGTGTAAAGGTATTCCTATATTTATATGGTATAGCCCAAGTATTTTGTGTCATATATAAAGTAACCATGTGTGAGAGGGAGAGTATCTCTCACCATATATATTTACCCATTCTCTTTTCTTTCTTTTTTTCTTTATACAAAACCCTAATCCTAAATACATCTAATGACTAATGGACAATTTGGTATTAGAGCCATATCAAGTCTTTCATCCGAGGAAGCACAGCAGATGCCAGGGAACTTGTTGATGTTAGCAGGCTATACAGCTGACTTCAGTAGTTTGTGTGGACAGTGAAAACCTCCATGTCAGGTGGTCTCAGAATGTGGTACATTTTGATTTTAGATGTATTATTGTTGAAGATTTGAAGTAGTTTGAATCAGTTTTGGATTTTTCATACATTTTTTTTTCTTCTGAAAATCGAATGAAAAATCAGTTTTGGGGAAAACCTTTGATCTGTCTGAGTTGAGGTTTTTCAATATGAAAGGTTGGTAGATTCTAGTTTCTAGCATTGCTTTGGAGGTTTAGGATAAAACTTCAGGTCAAATGATTTGAGTATTGAATTAGTTACATTGCTTCTTCCAGACTAATGTTACAACCCCAGCCATAATATCGATTTCTGTGTTATTTTTTCACTCCGAATCAAATCCTGCAATCTTGTATCTCAGTGATTGGGAATCATATGGTGTATGGCTCTCATTTGTGCTGTTCTTTGTTTTTGTTTAAGCCTGTTATGGCTTCCATGGAAGGTTAAAGTTTGTCTCAATCAATTTGTGATGTTCTTTAGCTACGTGTATCTTTGTTTCTATGAAATTTAAGGTTTGGGGAACCCTAAGTGCTTGAAAATAGGACGGTGTCATTCTGTTACTGCCCTGTGGTTGATGCCTGTGGAGTTTTTTGAGCTCAGCCGTGTGCCTTTTTTTTTTTTTTTTGTGACGTGTATGAAAATCTGTAGGGCTGCTCTCAACTGTGTCTTTACACACTGTGGTGTCGATTGCATGAGGTGGATAATTTGTATCTGAAGTAAGGGTTGGGGGTTAGGTCCTCCACTTTTGGAAGTCTTGGAAGCTTTGAAAAGCTGTGACATCGAAATCTAAGGACTTTGTCGTCCTGTCTAGCTATCGTGTGAACATAAAATATGTATGGAAGGGTTACTCGTTGATGATAATATGATCTTGTGGATGATGTGTGGTTGAGTTGAGAACTGTGTTGCTCACTTTTGCGGGTATTAAAGTGATGTCAGTTTGTTATAGAGCAAACAAAGGATAGTGCAGTCCTGTAGCAGTTGTTTGGTTTGGTACTTCTCATGATGAATTTTGGAAATTGTGATGCTTAGTGTATTCTTGATTTGGAAGGAATAAAGTGTTATGGCATGTGAGAAGAAGATTACATGGATGGTTACACATCTCTTATGTCTAAAGACAGTCTCTATGACAACTCATATCTCAATTAAAGTTTTATATCATTGAAAATTTTCTCATCCACTGCTCATTCTGGTATTGAAGTGTATTCTTGTAGCACCACGTCTTGTCACCCATGGATCATTGATTCAAGTGCCTCAAATCTTATAACTGGTACATCCTCATTGTTTTCCTTGTATCATGTAGGTTCTGGAAAGACAAAGTACGAGTAGCAGATGGGTTTTTCTTCTTGATTGCTAGTAATAGACTTTTTATTGAATTTGTTATCTGTTAGTCACCTCACTAAGACCTTGAATTGTAGTGTTACTATTTCTCATCCCAATGTGTTTTTAGGACTTGGAAACAGAGAAGGTGATTGTAGAAATCATGGGAATCAGGGACTCCATATTATTGATAGACCTCCACATATTGCCACAATAGTCCAGCAGTTGTCATCATCCGATAGTGCCTTTATTATTCCGGAACGAGCTCAGTTATATCAGTAGCATTGCAGACTTGGCTATCCCTCCTTCTACCTTTAAAAAAGGTTCTTTCCCACATTGCAGACTTGGCTATCCCTCCGTACCATATCAGTTCTAGTCGCAATATCCTATCTTTTTCTATAGTCCATTATGATGTCTTGGGGCTAGCTCTTGTTGTTTTCATATTTGGCTTTACCTACTTTATTACCTTCATTGCTACCATCCTTCAGCCTGAACATGTTTTGTATCTATGGATGTGATGTTCTTTGAGTTTGTTCCTTTTTTTTCTCCCTAGAAGACATCTCTTTTGGGGGATCATGTTGGTGAAGAGGGCTCTTCTCTTCCTTTGATGTTCTTTTGTACCCTTTAAGCCTTTGTACTCCTTTGATTTTGACAGTGGCAACTAGTCTAGTGAAGGTAATTGTGGTGGTTTTGAGGTGTTGGGGAAGGGGAAGTTGATGAAGCAAGGAGCAGGTTGTGGTGATAGAAAAGGACTTTTCAAAAGGATATTCAAGAAGTAAAAAATCCACTCATGTGCAAAAACCTCTTCCTTTCCATTTGGTAAATGGTAACACAGGTAGTGGTCTTGATCCCCTTCATGATTCCCACCTTATTACAATCAGGAAAGGAACTTGCTCTTATTCTTAGCATTCTATGGCTAATCATGTGTCTTATGATAACCTCGTTTTTCCATCTTATAGAGCTTTTGTTATTTCCTTGACTTCTATATGATGTGGACATCATGGCTGAGGTGGACCCCACATGACATGTGGGTAGGATGCACACGTGTGGCAACAAAGAGAGATCGTGTGGATCAAGGGAGCTGGATTATTTAGTTAATTTAGAGTTTATTTTTTTTAGGAAGTCTTAAGAGTGGGATTTGGAAAGATTGACATGCAAAGTCTACATATATGCTTGTAACCCACAATTTTATTAATGAATGATTTGAATAAAGAAAAGATTTTAGAAAACCCACAGCTGGTGGCTTTTTCTTTTTTCAACCTACAACTGGTTGGCCATGATGGGTCTCCTAGAGCTGGACTTGGCTGGTGGGACTCCTCTCCAAGAGCCAAGTATCTTATTCTTTTATTTCTTTCTCTATTTTTTCTTTCCGTTTCTTTTTTGTTTAATCTCTTTGTTGTTTACCATTAAAGGTTCATCAAGATTTGACAAGAAACATGAAATAACCATTAATTACCAATCTTGATTAGTTTTCTTGAACTCATACCTGCTAATTTTCTTGATTTTCTGATGCAACAGCCCTAACTTGGCTTGGAAGGGCCTATCCTCTTTGGAGGCCTAAGCCTAAACCAGTTAGGAAAGGGCTCTAGAAGTTTCTCTAGGGTCTTATTTAAGGATAGGATTAGAGTAATTCCTACTATTGTTTATATTAGGGTTGTTTCTGGGTGGGTTACTAGGTTTTAATAAGGTTTTTATTGTAATGGGGAATTCTATGTAGTAAGGCATTAATTGCCAAGGGTCTTGGAAGTAAATAGGGATTTATTGGGCTTATTTAAAATTAGTGTAAGTGGGTAAAGAAGGGCTGGTTGACAACTTGGTTTAGTAGGGGTAATAAGAGTACCAGTCGTAATAAGAGTCTTGTGGGTCAGTAGTAGTTAAAGAAAGAGACGTTATGTTGTAATTCAGTTTTGAAAGAAATAAAGAATCAGTGATTTTGAGTCCACAAGTAGATTGGGTATCTCTCCTTGGGTAGTAGCCATGGGCTCCCCATTCTCTCTCCTCTCTCATCTCATGACATGTCTCTTCTTTCTTCTTCTTGATTTCTTGTTCTTTAATTTTTCTTTCTTTATTTCTTGCTTCTTGATTAAGATTTTTGCTGATTTCTTGAATTAAATCCACTGTGTTTGCTTCTTTTAATTAAAGAATCAACAAGATTAAGCAAGAATTGCTCAGGATTCAAATCTTGATTAGGTTTTTTTTTTATCTAAAATTTGAAATCAGACCTAACCTTGTCTTATTTTCACCTTTTCCCTTCAAGAATCCCAAGATCCAACCCTATCCATCATCTAAACTTGTCTCCCATCATCCCCACTATTTTTTCAGACCAAGAACTCATTCAAGATTCTTTCTTGTCTGTTGTACTTGAATCTAAACCTAGAACAACAACCTTGTGGATATAATTTGTCACACTAAATCAACTCCATGGTGGTACATCTTAGGCCCAAGATTCACCTTGTTAAAGCGCATAATTTTATGACGCGCAACCAGGGGTATTTGGTCATTTCACACCACTGCACCAGATTTTTCAGAATTGCATTATTGCTTTCTTTCATCTTTAAAATTGTGGTTCTAGCTACTATTTGGCCCATAATCAGCAAGGCATCACTGCCACTCTCTTGGCAGCCCCGCATCATTTTCTTTTAGGTTTTATTTCCCCATAAGTCTACTCGTTATCCATTTAGGGCTCTTGAATTTCTCCCTTGTTTTTCCCATAGTTCTTGATCCATATTTCATTGGTTATGGTTTTTTGAATTAAGTGTGTGCAACCTAAGTTTTTATATAATTTCATATTGTTATAAAATTTTGAAAACCCTGGAATTTGGGAAGTTTTGTTCCATACTCATTTTACCATGAGTTTTTGGAATCCACCTTCTTTAGGAGCATGGCGGCTTAAATATTGTTTTGAAGAGTCTCTTAGAGCTAAACTATATGAGGTACATTTTGATATATCTGACATAGAGTGGGATATGAGGCATGGATATTGTTATGATCCAAGAGAATTATTTGTTTTCAAGGACAAGCAACATCTTCTCTATAATCAGATTCAGATTATTGAATATGAATAGAGCTTTGTGGTTAATAATGAGAAGAGATAGTCTAAAGACGTAATTGTGCCTAAAATTGGTAATGAGACCAAGAATGAAGTCAAAGAACTTCAAGAATCAATCAGCTTTGTTCGAGTAAAAAAAAATTGAATTATTCCAAGCCTGTTATTGTAGAGCATGAGGTTGCACCATCAAGTGTAGAAGAGAAGGCCAAGATTGAGGTTCATGAATTTGAAGAGGGTAGAGATGAGGAAGAAAAGAAGTCTAATGAGGAAGAAAAGCCTACATCTTGCATGGAGAGTGAAGATCTTGATATGGTAGTTGTTGAGTAGACCAGTGTTGTTGTTTTAGATGTGTCGAAGGAGATAGTGGTGACTACAGATATATGTGAGATTGATGCCCCAGTTCTTGACCAGCCATAAATTGGAATCTAAGTTTAGACATGTGCCGATTCACAACCATTTGCAGTTCCCCTCCAGTTTTTTTAGTTAGAGAAGATCCCAGATGAGCTATTTGAGTAGTATTATGAGATCTTTCCACTACTAGTTGATTGCTAGATGAAGAGCCTACATATACACAGTTTGAGCTTCCCTTGGATGCCGATTCTTCTTCACTTCAAAACTCGAGGAGAAATTTTTTTTTTCGAACAAGGAGAGTATGATGCAAACATCGTGGCTGTAGTGGACCTCACATGACATGTAGGTGGGACCCACCTGTGTAGCAGAAAAGAGAGATCATGTGGATAAAGGAGCTAGATTATTTAGTTATTAAATTTTTTTTAGGACATCTAGTTAGAGTGAGATTTGGAAAGATTGGTATGTAAAGTCTCTCTCTTTCTCTCTCTCTATATATATGTGTGTGTGTGGGTGTGTGTGTGTGTGTTTGCATTGCACAATTTTATTAATGAATGATTTGAATAAAGAAAAGTTTTAGAAAACCCATGGTTGGTGGCTTTCTTCTTCAACTTGCGACTGGTTGACTATGGTGGGACTCCATAGATTTTCTAGGTGGGTCTCCTAGAGCTGGACTTGGGTGGTGGAACTCCTCTCCAAGAGTCAGGTATCTACTTCTCTTTCTTTCTCTATTTTCTTCCTTCTTCTCTCTTATATCTTTGCTGCTTAGCCATTAAGGTTCATCAAGATTTGACAAAAAACATGAAACAACCATCAATAACCAATCTTGATTAGTTTTCTTAAACCTATACATACTGATTTTCTTGATTTTATTTTAAGGTTTTATTTCTCCATAAGTGTACTTGCTATCCATCTAGAGTTCTTGAATTTCTCTCCCATAGTCCTTGATTCATATTTCATTGGTTATTTTTTGGTTTCTTGATTTAACAGTGTACAGTCTGGGTTTTTATATAATTTCATATAGCTAGAATTCTTGAAATAACCTGAAATTCGGTATACATACTCTTCATATATGTTAGAATGACCCGTATTGCAGTTAGATGTGAAGAATGCTTTTTTTCATTAAGACTTAGTAGATGAAGTTTACATGAAGCCACCTCCAAGTTTTCAGTATTCTATAGCCAAAGGCAAGGTGTGCCGATTGAAGAAAGCATTTTATGGTTTGAAATAATCGCCAAGGGCTTGGTTTAAAAGATTTTGGAATGCTATGATCAAATATATATATAGGCAGTCACACGGATCATACCTTATTTATCAAGTGCCAAGGCAGCAATACTATAGCTTTTATAGTATATGTTGATGCTATCGTTGTCACTGGAAACAGTAATGAAGAAGTGAAGAGATTAAAGAGCCACTTGGGACGCGAGTTTGAAATTAAAGATTTGGATCAGTTAAGATACTTCCTTGGGATTAAGGTGGTACATTGCAAAGAAGGTATCATCTTATCTCAAAAGAAGTATGTGCTAGTTCTCCTACAAGAGATTGGGATGATGATGTGTAGACCATATGCTACACCAATTGATCCTAATCATAAGTTGCAAGAAGATAATGTACTGAGCTAATTGATGTGGAAAGGTATCAAAAACTAGTGGGAAGGTTGATTTACCTTTCCCTAACTAGGCCAAATTATAATTTATTTCAACATGCTCTTATGATAGTGCATCTAGAGGCAACATGATACTTGAAAAAGAGTATAGGGTAGAGTTATTCTTTATGGAAGAGGGAGTAGCCTCAAAATTGAGGCATACATAGATGTAGATTGGGCAGAATTTATATTAGACAAGAGGTCTACATCAAGTTATTGTACATATGTTGGTGTTTGAGACTCCTCATACCAAGGTTTCATGGGGAAGATCATCCAGATTTAAGCTAAATCTTTTCATATTGCGACTGATTGGGTAGGAAGGAGAAGATCATTCGGATCATTGAAAGAGGAAAAGGATACTAGGCTCGGGTTCATCTGCGAGCAAGAAGTGTGGAATGGGTTTACGGCTGCTTGCGAGAGGCCACATCTTTTCCATAGGAGGTTCGTTTGCTCCGTTCAAGGAAGAAGGATGACCATGTTGTTCTACTCCACCGACAGGAGAACACGTGTGGGTGCTATGTTTCCCTCTCAAGGATTGATGGCCTGGGAAAGGAATGCTTTATCACCATTCCTACTGGGAGTAGCTGTTTGGGTTGGGAGAATTTTATATTGGGTTTACTCTAGGTGGCTTGGGCGAAGACAGGGTTGCCGGTAAAGAGCTTAAATCATCTAAACCTGAAAACCAATGTTCCTAATGTCCTGAACAGTTCCTTCATGCCTAAGGCTTGATCGGTGGGAAAGATGCAGGGAAATGACTTAATTGGAAAGGTTGCTCTTCCAAGAGGTCCCCAGGATTACAGGAGAGATTGTGTTTGTTGGTGGCTTCCTGGGCATTCAGTCCATTTATGGATTGAGCTCCTCATTGGGTTTCTAGGAGAGTGCGGTTGTCTGTAGTAAGAAGGGAGGGCTAATAAACTAGGAGCGTGATTGTGCCAAGTTGATGAGTATCCTAAATTCTAGAAAGACTCCTATTTGGAGGAGGGTGTCCCACGGCAGTGTTGTTTTATTTCTGGAGTCGGAGGCTGATTCCTTGAAGCTGATCAACCTTCGATTCTTGTAGGGAGACGAGGAAGGGGGCTGTCTAGCTTTTTAGAAATGGGCTCTTTTTGAGGTCAACTCCGATCAGCATTGTCGTGCCCCAAAACCCACATATCATAAATCATAACCATCTATATCCCATAATCAACTTGGAATAAAATTTTCATAATTCCATAAACTTGAAAATTATCCATAATCATGTCCTGGCATTCCTATTCACATAAACTAATAGTCTGACATAAATTAAACCATCATCTAAAAATCAAATATCAAACTTAAACAAAATCCATTAACTTATTACATTCTTTTTAAATAAACTAAAATAAAATATTGAACTGAAATAAAATGTCTCAATGTCTCATAGCATATATCCAATCTTCTAACTCTCCAATCTTGCTTGTCAGTATCGTTATGCAGCTATCTCCTCATCATCTGTGGTGTCAAATTTGGGGTGAACTTGACAAACTCAGCGGGTAACAATACACTAAAGAATATTGGATCAAGACTTTTACACGAATTAAAACGAAACAGATAGTTGCATAACTTTTAACAATATACGAAACTGAACAGTTACTTATAAAGCATATACTGAATTGAAAACATAAAAAGATAGAAACATATAAATGGTCTAAACAGAACAAAATAAGTGCATATAACTGAATTGAACAAAACTGAACATGTAAAATAGATACATAAACCAATACAGATAACAGTTACATAAGTCAATACAGATAACAGTTATACCATTTAATCCCCAGTGCAAAGGGCCACAGGATTCACCAATTTTATCTCCGGTGAGAAGAGCCACATGATACACCAATTTTATCTCCGGTGCAAAGAGCTACATGATTCACCAATTTTATCTCCGGTGAGAAGAGCCACATGATACACCAATTTTATTTCCGGTGATAAGAGTCACATGATACACCAATTTTATCTCCGGTGAGAAGAGCCACATGATACACCAATTTTATCTCCAGTGTAAAGATCCACATGATTCACCAATTTTATCTCATGTGAGAAGAGCCACATGATAACCATTTATAATCCTTGGTAAAAGGGCCATTCACACCATAAGCCAGGTATGCTGAGCATCATCAATGTTTTCCCTTTGATGATTAAGGATGACTAATAACAAAACTGTAGCAGAAAACTATCAACAATAACAAAGAACAATAACAGTACTAAAACAAAACATATAGCAATCTATAGCAGAACATAAGCACACTCATAGCACTTTAGATCATAGATGCTTAATCCTCTTGAGCACAGAACTACGGAACAATCAGATTTACAAT
>JAOXJP010269929.1:0-20258 GCA_025762735.1 Platanus orientalis | reverse complement strand
TCCCTCTTTCTCTCTCTCTCTTCGGCCACCCCCTCTCTCTCCTCTCTCCACTCTCTCCTTCCATCCCTTCTCTCTCCTGCTCTCAGCTCTCTTCCCTCCTCTCTCGTTCTCTCCTCTTTCTCTTTCTTTCTCTCTCTCTCTCTCTCAGTCTCACCAATGCTCCAATCCCTTTCCTCTACACTCTCCCTCTCTCTTGCCCCCCTACACATGCTATCCCCCTCTACTTCTTCATTTTTTGCCGCCCTCTATGCATGCAAACCCCCATGCCTCCCCTTTCTGACTCCTTGCCTGCCAAACCCCCCTCCACTCTCCTATCTCCATGCTCTAGACCTTGCCAAACCCTAACCTTCGGCACTCAAACCCTGCGTACACTCCACCCCTCTTTGCTTCTCTATAAAAGCCCCAACCCCAGCAAAAGAAGGGGAGTTGGATTGGCCTAAGGAAAACCCCACCAACGGCTAAGAAAGAGAGGGGAGTTCGTCAAAAAACCCTAAGGAACAGTAAGATTTCTCTGAGCTTGTCCTGGCTTCACACCCATATCAAGATGGAAGCTCTGCCTAGCTGTTGAGCATGCTAGAAGAAAGTCCTATGCAAGTGTGCTACAAAGGGGAAGGGTTTAACTCTTACCCCTTGATTCCTACAGGTACCATGAGTTCTATTTATTGTGTTTGTGTTTACGGTTGATCAAAAGTTTCAGATAATTTGTGGAGTAGTTGCATTTATTTTGTTATTTTCTAGTGTTCAATAAGTTGATTTCAGCTTTAGACTTATGCTCTCATGTTTTATATATGATTGTTTAATGGTTGAGTTTTTGATTTCTAGAATTTATATGGTCATTAATCATTATCACTTTATTTTTACTTCTCATTGTGTTCTATTATGAGATTTATAGGTTTGGGTTTTTCCCCAACTATTGCTGATGGGCTACTTAAACCTATAATTTGGGGAGTTTATTTTTTTATTGCATTGCTATTTGCTGATTAACCTCATGACATAGCAGGTTGGTGAAGTTCACTTATTCATCCTCTCTTAGAGAATGTAGTATTTATTGGATGATTAGCTACACTTTATGGGGTTTTACCATAGAACTTTGTCCAAGAATGGTAATAGGTCATAAAGCCTATTTTTAAAAGGTCAGCTATAATGTGGTAGTACAAATTTTGAATTACAAACAATTTTTTAAGTAACTTTTTTAATTGGTGTGACTCCAATCACAAGACACAGATTTAGTGGTGTGACTCCTCCAAATTATTGCTCTCTGGGTTGTTTGATTTAGCTAGACCTTTTCTTCCCCTAAAACTTAATCAATAAATCTAGTAAATTTTGTTATGCTAAATTCCATTTTTTGTTATATTGTTTAAGATTCAGATCCATTTGTTAAAGCTATACCATACTTTACTGATTCTCTAACACTAAAACGGTAAAGTAAAACTCATCTACGATCTGAACCAAATGACCCTATTTTCTCCACTTTAGCGAACTCAAAATCTGCCATTTAAAAACCCATAGTTAAGATCTATCTTAAAACATTCAAACTTATCAATTCCAACCTATAAACCCAATTTGTGTCGTCATGTGAAACTCTAAATTTTTAAGCTTTTTAATGGTTGCTTAAATATTTAATTCTAGATCTTAAACAACATGATTATGGACCCTTTCTTATCCCAAGAACCCTGACTCTAGCATCCAATTTTCAAGCTAAGTCCCCGTCACTCTGATTGAAAGACTTGTAAAGCCTAAATCCTAAACCTTTAAAGAATATTGGGTTTTCTCCCTATCTATCCTACGACATGATCACCTTGTCCCAATTCCCTTGAGAATTTAAACTTATAGGTGTCTTCCACTATAAAGAAATGAAAGGCTATAAAAAAAAATCTTTTCATTTGAAACAAACTATCACTTTATGAGATGACAAAAAGACTCCTAATAAAGCTATAATGCAGGATGCATGCACATTCAAACACTTAGAGATCCGAAGGAGTGTACAAAGCAATAAGAATCTATAAAAATAGATTTCTACTCTCAAAGTCTTGCACATTTTGAATGTCAATTAGAACATAAGTAATCAGTCAACTCAAAACTGAAGTGGGACCAAATAAAGAATGAAAATAATCAGACTAAGTGCAACTAAAATCAACTTAACCCTTGCAGAACTAGAGAAAAACAACAACTAATGCATATCAAAGACCTCACAAGCCAACCACTAGACAAGATAATGCAGGTGGTATTAAGGTGTATGGGGCTGTCGGGTATAGGTTAGTTTAAAGGGGTTTATGGGATTCACTTGGGACAAAACAATGGCTAACTGGGCAGAGTAGTACAAAGAATAGCAGGCTAATTAAGATATAGTTATGGCTGAAACATGGGCAGTGCTTAGGACAAAACAAAAGATACTAAGGGTTTATGAGATTAGAAAGAGCAGAACACAGGCTGTTTGGACAGATTAGGGACTGGACAGCAGGGTATGTGTGTGTGGCTAATCTGGTTTAGAACTGGGTTTAATAGTGGGTGGACAATGGGGTTTAAACAAGCTCTGTTCTGGGGACAAAAATCCATTTAGAACCCTCAATAGTGTCCACAAGTTTTCCATTTTGTTTGAAGACAAGCTTCCCGCTGTCCACAATAACTTCATATGCTTCCCTCTCTTTCTACAAGGGCATGCAATGAAGATGAGAACATGAATTACACATCCATGTCAACTCAAAATCCATATATTTGCATGCAGAAATTCTGTACATGGATGTAGGGATTTGATTAGATGATCAAAGACTTACAGGTCCAAACTGTGT
The DNA here is from genome assembly GCA_025762735.1 of Platanus orientalis. Classification (NCBI taxonomy): domain Eukaryota; kingdom Viridiplantae; phylum Streptophyta; class Magnoliopsida; order Proteales; family Platanaceae; genus Platanus; species Platanus orientalis. Next base: position 17,469 of record JAOXJP010269929.1, on the reverse strand, counting down.
ACAGAATTGGGCTTGCTCTTTACTCTGTAAAATCACACATTCACATGGTTGACGCTATGTGTTTTGGTCCCCATGAAGAAAGCCCTAAGGCTTCACCTTCTATCTCACGTCCCTGTGACCAAAGCTCATTCCCAAACGCTGATCCTTAGGGCAGACACTTCAAAGTTCGAAATACTTTATTAAGTTGTCTTCTCAACTTCGGTGTTTCTGGAATAGAAAGTAATTTATTATCAGGAGATAAATAAAGAAGCAATGATTTATGCAGTTCAAATGAACAGGTAGGAGCTCAATATATATGAATATGAGCCTTTCCAAATCCAAGATTTGTTGTTTGCAAGGTCTAATTTGTCTCTGGGCATTACTCATTAGTATATAACTCAACAGTAACCACAAATTGCTCATAACCTTCTTTCTTTACCCACCTGGTCCCAATGGTATTCGATCTTAAAGGAAAAAGCAATTGAAAGCTTCAACAACTAGAATTCAGAAAGAAAAAATGTGCACATGTGTGCCTTCTGTAGATGCACCATGTCTTGGGACATGTATGATTGATAGCTAAACACGTGCAGGAGATAGTAATTATTTTTATAGTCTTTGGACTAAATATATCAGAAAAATCTAACCTCGAACCAATTTAGGTGTGTATTTGTTGTCTTGGTGTTTCAAATTTCTACTGTCCCAATACTGTTGCTTGCATCTTTTCTTGTATTTGACTTCTTGCAGCCCCTCCTATGGATTCTGGGAACAAAATAACCACTCCATCCAAACTTGCTCTCTGTAGACATAGTTCTTGCTCTGCACAATAGGTATACATGTTAGTCAAATAAATATAACTCGTGTTGGTTTAAATGATGCACGACACAAGTGAAAACACCAATCCACAAAATAAATTAAAGTAAGGCTGTAAAGGCTTTCGGGTGTTAATTTCAGGTCTCAACACGGCAAAAAAGCAAGCCTATGAGTTAGGATTTTCAAGGGTTTATAGGTCTGGAGCACAATAATTAACAAGGTCTGGTTTCTAAGGATAATTAGGGTGTGGAAAAATGGAACAGGTTAAGTAAAATTTCTGGTTCAGAATAAGTTCACACAGTGGGACGAACAGTGTGATTTAGGATGTTAATGAGAGGGAAATCTGGTTAGAAACTTAGGTTATAACAGGGAAAGTTGAAAATGTCATGAATTTTAAAACATAGTTTCTTGAACGGTCTCAATTCTAATACCTGTTAGTATTTAAGCAATTAGAAGAACAATGCAGACCCAAGTGCGAATGTCTGTCCAGACAACAGTTAGGCTACTAACAACTTGGCCAGTAAAAGATCTCTGGGGTCTGATTGAGCTTAGCTGATTGGTTGGTGAGAATAGTCCATAATGTCCATTTTTTAGGTTATTGATGATTTATCAAGAAGTTTTCAAGGTTTTGGTTTGATCTTGTAGTGGTTCTTGTTTACTAAGGTTCCCAATCAGTCATCCTGTGGAGAGTAACTCTACAAAATGGTCATACTATCTAACACTATCAACTGCTAGAGTCCCATGATCCAAGATTCAAGCTTCATATTTGGCATTCTTAACAAGGTGACTGCTTGATTGTCATGATGTCTGTTCACATTTCATAACATTCTGGTGTCATATAGGTATCAACCAATGTGGTGCCTAGTCATTATCACTCATGCAATGTAAGAAATCTAGGGGACATCTGATCCAACTGCTCTTCTTGTTCAGACAAGTAGCTGGTTACCTTTTACAAAATTCAGCAAATTTGATTCTTTTATGAGGCAAGCTATAGATGCATCACAATTTATTTTCTATTCTTGATATATACATTGAGTTGGCTATTATTTGGAGTAAAACTTTCAAAATATGCAGGTGTTTAGAACCATTGGCTAATCTTCATTCAATATGTCTATCCACACATCATGTAGCTGAATGCTTTACGTAATCCCCATAGTTGGAATACAATTTTATCCATTAAGACATTCAAGTAACTTAGTCCTTGGAATTTTCTTTAGTGGTTCTTATGTGTTATCAAATGGGAATGATAATTTATGTATTTACTGATGAATGACACTGCTCTATTCATGTAACGTTAAATACAAAATACTTTCATTGCTTGAGTACATGTCATGGTTGTTTCTTTAGTATTCAAACAACCTCATAGGATCTCCTGTTATGTATAGATGAACTCTTATCAAGCCATGCATGATTAAAACCATTCTAGAACTAGATTTTGCCTTAGACATCTATGATTTATTTACTTTAACTCTGATTGCCTTCATATGGATTATCTTTTTTGCATTTAAAACTCTTGACTGGTCTTCATGATTAGTTCATTCATTACTTATGACTTTTTACATATTCTTATTCTGATTTATATTTGCAGTTGAAACAAATTTAATTGCTTTATTAAAACTTATTCAATTTTTCATTTAGTTTACTCCCTCAAGGTTATATTATTTGCTAGCTTATTAAAAGTGAAAATTCCTCATTCTTGTGTATAACTTAGATAGAAACACAGATTGCAGTTTATAGTTAGGAATTTAGGGTAGATCTAACTACTTATGTTTTAATCTTTTATCTATATATCCAAACCATGATCAACCCTTGATTTAGTGTATGTTGTAATTCATAAAATGCTTTACTTAGCATACAAATCTCATAAATATTATTTTTCTTTTGATTTGGGCAACAATTCAATTTAATATCCTTTTTTGAATCTTGCTTTCCTTTTTACAGTCCATTGCATAGTTCTTACATAACTATTTGATTGCTCTCATATAAATAAATATCATTCTTACATAACTATTTGATTGCTCTCATATAAATAAATATCATTATATGCTATGAATCTTTTACGTTTCACTTGGGTACGTGAGAAGCAACAAATAAGGAGATATCTAGATAAGGTAAGTTTTGGGCCTAACACGGCAGGAAGATGGCATATATTGGAGCTTTAACTTGTATAAAATAGTGTAGTTCATTTGGGGCTCGCACGTAGTTATTCTTTTGTTGGGCATGTATTATTTTTGGATAACTAGTAGTCTACCTTACTTAAATATACATGTGTATGTGTTAAATATGAATGATAGAGATACGAAGTTGTCGGGTGGACAGTGATGATGTGGTGGATGTATAATATATTTGGAATGTTTTTTTTTTGATATATGGACTATTAAGTTATTGAAGAAGTGACATGGAGATTACTATTCATCCCCAGGGGGCCATATTATAGCCGTTATGGTATCGAAATTTCGACAGAAATGACATGAATTTCTTGTTTAATCTCAATAAAATAACATAGAAAATAATAGGTGGGATGATTAGATTATAAATTAAGTTGACCATTAGGCTATAACGGGTTTAAAGTAGGTAACCGCGAAAGTGGATGAGGTGGGGTGCATAACACCTTCTCAAACTCATAAACGAATAACTTACTTTAGAATCTTTGGGAGTTAACCAGTTTAAGTGTAGAGTTAAACATTTTAAACCATTTTCAAAACTTAAACTTATTTTGTTTACAAAACTGATGTCTAGTCACATCACTAAAAATACTGGTGGCGACTCCCAAATATTATGGGATTTTTCTGCGATAGGTAAGTCTCTTTTAAAGGGATTTACCCGTCATGCAAAAATCGTGGCCCACAAAGTGTAAGACCCCGCTTTGGTACTGAAATGGTAAAATTATAATTTTATCCTTATAAGGTTAAAATTGTCATTTATTATATTCTAGACATACCTTCGGTTGTTTAGGAACCTTTTGGACTGAGTTAGAAGTGTAGAACCCAAGTTAGACCTCGAACGTATCAAGTTCAAAAGTTATATTGATTACATAATTATGATAACTTCTCAGGCCCATTGACACAAATCCCAAGGGAACTAAAGGGTGAGACATACCTTGTTGAAAATATCTTCAAGTCTTCTTTCTAACGCAATAAATGGATCTCAATTTAGAGTTTTCTACAGAAAGTTATGGTTGTTTTACCGCAAAATGTTTTTACAGGAAAAATCTGGATAGTCTCGGGTTGTGTAGGCCGGGTACCCCAAACACCACTTGGGCGCCCGAGGTGCACAACTTGGGGTGCCCCCTCGTGATGGGGGGCACCCAAAGTGCATCACTTGGGGTGTCCCAGGGTTGTAGGGGGTGCCTCAGCTCTTGAAAGTTGAGAAAAATTAGTCCGAACTTTCCCCAAAAGGTGATTTTGTGATGTAAAACTTGCTCATTGGTTCTCCAAACGTGTAAGATCTCGTCATAGGTAAGTTATAACCATATTAACACCTCAATTAAGTCATTTTACCTTATTAGAACAAAGAGGAAAAGAATTAGAGGGATTAGGAAAAGTTCTTGAACAAAGTATGGAAGTTCTTCTCCAATTGGATAAGTTTCATTCCCAACTTTGAAAATCTGTTAAGATTAGTTTGTTTTCTATTAGAACTTCATACTTTTATTCTTTTAATGCTTATATCTACTCTAATATTTTAGAGCAAGATGATTTGAGGAGGTGAAATGAAGGCTCCATTGCCTAGAAGCCTTTAGAGTGAGCTTTTGGGAAGAATATCTAGCTTTCTATAGATGATTGGATATACTTCATGTTTGGTTTCCTTTGCTCCTAGTGTTTTGGTTATGAAAACTCATTAAAATCTTTGAAAACTATGAGAATCATTGAATCTAAGCTTATTTTGTAAGAAAATCTTGCATACTATGAATGATGTGATATGTTCTCTTATTTGATTCTCTTAAATTTTTGGGTTTTGGTTATGGAAACCCTTTGGAACCTTTGAAATGTTTGGAAATCCTGATCTAACTCCTTGGATCTTGGACTTAAGCTTCTTTTGGTAAGAAATCTTGCTTACTATTAGTTTGATGATGTAAATTCTCTGAAATGTTTATAGAAACTCTTTGAAATCTTTGAAAATATGTGAAAATCTATGTCCTAAGCTATTGAACCTTGTGATTACTAGATTCTAAGCTTCTCTAATTAGTAAATCTTGCCTACTAGGGGTGATTTGATGTGAATTTCTCTTATGATTTCATATTATGTGATGCTATACATGGAATTCTCTGAGATTGTTGGAATTATTTGAATTCAATCATTTGAAACATATTAGATCTTTGATTTTCCAACTTATTTAGTAAGTCTTCATGCTCCTTATCCTTGGGATGACTCCTCTCTTATTGGAATCTTTAAAAATTCAATAGACCTATGCTTGAGACCATTGGATCTTATTTATTGTTTAGATCTACACCTATTTTGTGAAGGATTATTGATCTTAGACATTATGTGGACTGATCTTCTTCAAGGAATCCTTTAGAACATGTAAAATCTGAATTTTCTCTATGTGAATCTTTGAAAATCTGTGTGAGGTTGTGAATCCTTTAATATCTATTCTATTTGTGATTAATTTGAAAGGTAATCTTGCATTATCCTTTGTTTGGAACACTTAGAGTGACATTGGTTGACCTATGTGATTTGATTCATTGGAATACATGTGAATTTCTGTGGGAATATGTTGAATTCATTGATTCTATTGAACTCTTTGCCTCCTATGTGATTATGTAAACCATGTAAACCTTTGAATCCTATTACATGTTTAAATCATTGACTCTATGTGGAATTTTAGTAAATCATTGTAACTTCAAACTTATGAATATCGAATTATACACTAACATTGAATCCAAGGGAACCATGTACCTTAAAGTGATTGATTTATGGAAATGTGATGCTTACAATTTCTTTACACATTATAGAAACATTTCAATTATTAAAACTATGTGGATCTTCGGACTTATTGATGTAAACACTTTTAGACTTCGAACCTTTGACCCATTTTGGTCCCGTCACAGGGCTAAGTGTGACAATTGATTATGTGGGCCTTGACACTGGGTTAAGTGTGTCTTTGATTATTTAGGCCTACCCACAAGGCTAAGTGTGAGAAAGTACTTCAGACATGCTCTTTGGCTTAGGGATATTGGCCCTCCTCCTTGGGGTTATAACAAGGACATTGACTCTACTCGTGGGGTTTGGCATGAGATTAGGACCCTACTCGTGGGGTTGGTCAGAGCATACAAATACTTTACATTGAACTTTTTGACATCAAACATTGGACCTTGTTGAACATTGAACTTTGAATTCCTTTGAATAGTGGACCTTGTGAATTCCAAACACTGTGAACAATGAAAAGTACTTTGGGCATGCTCTTTGGCTCACAAATATTGGCCCTCCTCCTTGGGGTTATAACAAGGACATCGGCCCTCCTATTGGGGTTATAACAAGGACATCGAATCTACCCGTGGGGTTAGTCAGAGCATACAAATACTTTACATTGAACCTTTGAACATCGAACTTAGAACACTTTGAATCTTTGAACTCTGAATATTAAACTTCAAACATTGTGAACCATGTGGACTCCGAACACTTTGAACACCGAAATCTAAATACTCTAAAATCATAGAACATTGGATCTTTCAAGATTTAACATATCATCGAGTTGTGAGCTTTGACCTGCACATTGAATTATTATTCAAACTTATATCTTTGTATTGAACCATTGACTTTTGTGCGATATGTGACTATTGATATTTCTGTATTAGTATAACTGTGATTACTATTTCAATATCTATTTAACTGTGTATTGACCTTTGCACATGCTAGTATTCTAATGTGTGTCTTACTTCAGATTATTTATAGTCTACTAGATTTCTTACAGGTTGGGACTAACCTAGTTGTTTATTTTTCAGACTAATTATTGTTGCAGGTCCTCCATTCGAGGGACTTGCTATGGCATCCACAGCTTCCCTTTCGTCTTTCTTATCCTTATTGAAGACATATTTTGGGGTCCCTCTTGGTGTTAGGATCATATTTTCAGACTAATAGTTGTTTCCCTTTGTATATTTGGGTGAGAGGGCACCCTAGTGATATCTCTCTTTTGATCTAATACTATTGGATTACTATGATCTTTATGGATTTTAGATTATGTTTCCGCATCTTGATCTGAATATAGGTGATTAGTGAATAGTGAATGTGCTTCCATAAACTATTGAAATATGATTATTGAACTAGGTGGAATTAAGAAAATTCAAATGAGAACATGTGGACTATATTGGATCTTACTTATGGTTCGTAGGATTTAGGTCAATTTCTATATGGATTATTAAATTTATGAACAATAACGAATCCGAATCCGAAGCGATACGGATCCATATCTGAATACGGGTTCGGGGGCGTTACAACAATAGAGAGGCTTAAACCTATTCAACCTTGAGATGCCGAACAGGCTTAAGCCAAGAACAAAAAAAGTTTTAAAAACTTGAAAATTTTTTTTACCTTGGGGGTTTCTATTTTGATCCATTTCACTTCCTTGATACTCCATTGGTTGAATATTAATAAATTTGAAAGTTTATATTATTTTGTTCTCACTTTTTTGCATGTTTAAGGTCATTAGTTGTAATTAAAACATAATAAAGACTATATTTTGTAGTATAACTAAAATAAAGAAAATAATTGTTCATTACATGTAAAGTGTTTCAGTACATGTGATCATATAAAGGATTACAAAATATAATGAAGTACAAAGTATGTATGGGTCATCCCTTGTACAATACAAAAATAATAATAAACATCCATATATGGGGTCATCCCCCGCACTGCAACCTCTCCCACGTATATGTGTTGCCATTGGAACTAGTCCGATCAGCTAGGACCTATGGAGCACTGGGAGGAGGAGGTGGGGCCTGTTGAGTATTGGGAGGAGGTGGGGCTTGTGGAGCACTAGGAGGAGGTGAGGCCTGTGGAGTAATGGGAGGAGGAGCTAGGGCCTATGGAGCATGTGGAATCAATGGACGTTGTATAGCCGATGAAGATGGGGCATGGGGATCCAAGGATGCGGTGTCGATGCCACATTGTAAAACCTTTCATACATGACGCAACATACTAACCAATCGATTCATCATCGTCTTCTTGATATTGCTATCCATAAGAGACTGAATAATCTACAGCTAACGCTTATTGTGCTAAAATAAAATATATCGAAAAGTTTAGGATGATTACATTTTCAATAATTAAAACAGTAATTAACATAGACATGCAAACATTAGACGATATACCTGGATGATAGTATAGACGTGTACAGTACCCTGTGTCGGTGGCCAGGGTGCACCGCTAGATCGATATAGTAGATTTTACACATGTATATGGGACACACGCTGATACCACTCCATATAATCAGTGGCACACTCAGAGGGGTATGCGACTAGCACAGATCTATGCACATCAGATAGCACGTGACTCTCCCACACCTCCTAGAATTGTTCTAAATATGAGTATACCGGTCAATACGTGGCAGCGGACGCACCCGAATACCTCGAATAGGGGATATGGGAGTGGGGGATGACCTAGCCTGCCGAAACTACCATAGGAAACGCATGGGATGGTAGGGCTCCACAATTTCCAGGCACCTCAATAACCCATGAAAGTATGTAATGTCATAGAATGCATGGTGTTCCCTATAATCGATGTATGGTGTCCATCTCACCTGCACAAACTATATTAAATGTATGTTAAAATAGTAAGGATTGTCATAAACTATCAACAAGTACCAAAATATATATCAATAACATATTAAAAATATTGAACCCATGCATCAATAGTGTTTCGTAAAACCCTCAAATTGTCCCTAAGGGACCCCCTCTCCTTGTGTGGCCGCCAACGTTACAAGCGTGGTGTGTCATCAAGGTAGTCAATGTTACGATGTAGCTCTAAGGGATGAAAATGCTCGTAAATCCATCCCTCGACCAACGTAACATAACCTGCCATCTGCTTGACCTGAATCTAGCTAACAATCCCAAGCTGACGATAAATATAAACCAACGCTCCAGCACCCCATGCATATGTATAGACCTTATCCAGGTCCTGTAGCAACTAAAAAAAACAAATGGGCACCCGTGTACACGTCTTGTTTACAAACAACGTACACCTCAAAATATACAAAAAATAGCTTCTGATAGCATATCCAAACTGATCCACACTCCAAGCATCAATAACCCGTAAAAATTTGAGCCTCAACCACTCCATCTTCACTACCTGACCTTGTGCCTTATCCAACTCTGTCTGTGCCTCCTCCACTGTAACCCCCAATGTCTCGGTCAGTAGTGTCTCAGCCTCTTCACTAGATAACCGGGCTGGCTCAACCTAGATGGGAGTCCCTGTCATTGGAATCCCAAGCAGAGTGTAGACATCATCAAGCGTGGTCGTCAGCTCCCCAAATGACATATGGAATGTGTTGGTCTCAGGGTACCAATGCTCAACAAAGACGGAGATGATTACCCAGTTGACGAATCGGTATGATGCATGCACTAATGGGTATAGACTCGACTGTCACACCAACTCCATAAACTTAGAGTTCTTGACACCCTCGACCTTTACCTACCACTCATCAATCTTGTCTACATGGCTAATACATTTCAACGGGTCATGTTCCTGCAAAAGAAAGAAAGAAACAGTGTTAGCACAGTACGCACGTATGAAATAGCATAAATAAATAGCCAAATACATAAAATACACAAATAAATACCCCCTGCTGCCAAATCAATGAGGCGACATGTGTAGAATAGCTATCTAATAGGATGGGGTCCTCTAGAGCTCCAAGAACACTAGGGGTCGGTGGCGGCCGGGGCATCGTTGCTAGCTCTACAATAGGTACAGTCTCACCCACTACTGAGTCTATGACAGAGTGCTCGGTAGTCACATGAGACGCCTCTCCCCGAACTCGGGAGAGGTCCTCAACCTTGCGTCGTCGCTCAGATGTAGTCGGTGCCACTCGTGAAGGACCGGTGTCCATATCTCTCATATGCCAAGAATCATATCTTAGAATGGTGTCTAGAGGCATTAAATTAAAAAAAAAATTAAAAAGAATTTGAAAATATTAATGAATTAAAAAAATAATAAATTTGAAAAAAAACAAAATAAATATTTTGGAAAATTTAATGGTGTCTAAAGTTCAACTATATAATTTGAAAAAAAAAACAATTAATACATATTTTGAAATATTTAGTGAATTAAAAAGAATTAGAAAAACAATTTCAGCCCTGTTCAACTGAACATGCCTGAAGGCGTTTGGCATCATCATGCCAAACAAGAATGAAGGAGTTCGGTAAGGCTGAACATATCGCAAAAATGAGAAAAAAAACTCAAAAAAAGAACACAAATTTTTAAATAAAAATGTGATTTATTAAAATTTAAATTATAATACTTGATGTTTACGTGTTTTTAAACTAATTTTTCATGATATTTTTAAAGATCTTTTAAAAAATAATAATAATCTCTTACATAACCGATGGATGGCGGCGGTGTCAGTGCTAAAGGTTGATGGCAAGTTCCGTTGTCATCGTAGATGCATGATTCAGTCGCCGGTGATGCCAGTGGGAGGGAGGGAGCGATTGGAGAAAGGAAGGAAAAAGGTGGGGAGAGTTAGACGTTGGACGCGGATTGGAGGGAATTTCAAATGGTGGTGTGCATATAAAACATAGCAGGGAGGGGTTAAACAAAGACAATGGTATAATTGGAACTTACGGAAGGGTGCTTAGAGATTTTGGAAGTGTGCTTACAAAAACATGAGGTGCGCTTACAAGCTCCCCATATGATACGAAAAGTATAATCATCTCACCCATGTGAATACTTTTATTTGAGTTTGAATCTCCTCTAATCAAACACCGCCACTCTCTGCCCAGGATGTGATACAATGTCTACAAAGGGTGCTTAATAACTACACAGGTACTTATATATAGTGTGTGTTTACTATTACACCCTCCTTTGACACATATGTATTGACCTAGACATGCTTAATTTGTTGGGCATTATGTCATGCACTAATTGGTAATGGCATGATATTTCTACATTATTATTCAACTGTTCATCTTAAATTAATCTAAGGTTTACTTTTTAAAATTAAAATGCAATATTATTTTGACTGTAAAATAATTTACTTTTTTCAAACCAAAATATGGATATTTAGTAGCCATTATATATATATATATTAAAACAGTAGCCTCAAGCCCCTTTGTCTTTCATCCACGTGGATACTGTATCTAAATTTTTGTTCTTAAATTCCCAGAACACCCTCTAAAACATTCTGTTAAAAATCCACAGTGGACCCTTCCCTCTCATTCTTTTCTAACGTCTGCCTCCTATCCCACTCTCCCACGTCCCTAAAATACTCTCCCTATATTCTCTCTCCCTTCCCTATCTCTTCCCACATTCTCTCCCTTGTCTCATTCTTCTACATCCCTAAAATCTCTTTTTGTTTGGGCAAGTTGTTGGTTGACTTCCAACTCCATCACTAGGTATGTCATCATCTATTCCTATCTTTCCAATAATAACGTGCTAGTTCTCACAACTCCAACATAATCTTATAGCAATGGAAGGATTTGGGCAATCAAGTGGGCCCGCTAAAGAGCAATAACATGGAAGGAAGAGTCAATTTGAAACCAACATACAGGGAGGAGCCGTCTTTGAAATAAATATGGGCAATCAACGTTATAAAGTAGTTTTCTCTACCGTATGCAATACTCGGAGAACCAACCAATGCTCTATGAGTTTATTTTTATATCATACTGTGTCAAATATTAGCTGAGTTCTACAAGATTCAGGTAGGCAAGTTATATTTGTCACACCAACACAACTGCTGAACTGAACCAAACCGTGCCCTGGTGCAATGCAGCACATGTGTTTGTGAGAGGACCCAATCTTATAATTACTTTTTTTACTTTCTGAAAGTTAAGATTTGAATTGAATTGAGAAGTTTGTGGAAAATTTAGTATGCTCTTAATGGACATATGGTTTTTGGGTGAGTGGCCTTCTTCTATAAGAGGACCCTCTCTTCTTATTAGTTACAGAAACAACCACAAAGTTACAAAAAGAAATTTTCACTGCTCTTTGAGTCATTACCCTCTTTTTACTTTGTTAGGATGCATCCAAACTCTGAGAACCAACCGAGGTTCTCTGAGTTTATTTTTAAATTTTACTGTGTCAAATATTAGGTGAAAAAAGTTTTAGATTTTTTTTTTTCAGTGGATGAGTACAAAGTGGATGGCCAAATTTATCCATGAACCAGAGTAATTAAATATCAAAAGGGTTAAAGAGATGAATGTCACGGGCATAATGAAGCATATATGGTGGCTGTTTTCTAACAAGGAAAGCTTATGGGTAAAGTGGGTTCATGCAAAATATCTTAAACAAGATTCTATCTAGACAGTAAGACAACCAGTGGACAGCTCATGGGTATGGAGAAAAATTATGAAGATTTGGGACTTAATCGAGCCTCATGTATGCACCTTAATTGGGAATGGGAACAATACAAAATTGTGGTTTGACATGTGGCATACAGAGGGTGTCTTGATAAAAACATTTGGGGAGAGAAAGCGGTATGCTTCAAGGATAGATAGGCAATGCAAAGTTTCAAGTTTGATTTGTGGGGGTGGTTGGAGGCCAGGACCAGGTGTCTCTGTAGAATTTTGATAGGTTTGGGGTGCTTTACCTGACATAGAGAAATTACCGTTCGGGGATGAAGACATGGTGGTGTGGACGACATCTTCTAGTGGTACATTTACATCAACATCAGCTTGGACTATGATTAGATCTTCAGTGGAAACTATGGAATTGTATGATGTTGCTTGGTGTCATAAATATATTCCCATACACAGCTTTGTGGCCTGGAGAGCTTTGTCTCAAAGGCTTCTTACTCAAAGCTAGTTATACAAGCTAAAAATTATCCATACTTCTCAATGTTGTTTTTGTTGGAACAATAGAGAAGATTCAGATAGTCTATTTTTTGAGTGTGAATTCAACAAAACAATATGGACATCGATCTTGAGAAAAATCTACCCAAGATATAGAAGAGTTAGGTCATTAACTACTGAATGCACATGGAGCAAGATTACATATAAGGGGAATTCCATGGTTGCAGTTATTGGAAAATTATCATTCAGTCCCTATCTCTATCACATTTGGAAAGAGAAGAACCAACGCAAATTCTCTAGTAGAAGTATGATGAAGGAAATGATAGTGGAAAATATTGTTTTTGGTGTCCAAACAAGGATTCAAGGATTTAAGGTTGATAAGGAGGATGGTTCTTTATTCCAACATGTTGCGGTTAATTGGGAGTTGGATTTGCATAAAATCGCTAGATTGCCCAAGATGCTAACCTGGCTAAAGCCTCTAACACAAGGCTGGGTGTTATCCTGTGATGGTTCGCTTACTCAACATCATGCATGATATGGTGGGCTGATCAGAGACAACTTGGGTACCCCCTTAGTTGCTTTCATTGGATTTGTGGAGAAGAATCATGTCCTTTGGTTGAAGACTTATGCTCTATACAGAGGACTCCTAATAGCAATTGATAGAGGTTGCCTCAATATTTGGATTTCTACTGACTTGAAGGTTGTTGTTGACATCATAAACAAACGAGTTCATTGTCCTCGGAAGGTTCTGTGCCTTGTCTACAATATTTGGATAAAGTTTGAAAATTTTGAGATCCATCATGTATGGACAGAAGCGAATCAGCTTGCCAACGTTTTTGCTTCATGGGCAGTTAGTCATTGTGAGCATATTTTGTATACAATTGATTTTCTTTTGGCTTTTAAAGATGTAATTCTTAGGAATGCCACTCAATGTACATATACTTAGATGTAATATTTTTGTTGTTTTTTTTTTTAATACAATTATTATTTATCTTAAAAAAGCTACCAAGAGAGAGAGAGAAAGAGAACCTTCTCTTCAGTCTTAATCTGTAATACCCCCAACTGACCGGGGGTATTTTTGGAAAAAAAAATTAAAAATAAAACAAAGTATCGAAGAGGCGTTAGCCTCAGTCGACCCGAAACAGCAAGAACAACGAGAGAGAGGGAGAGAAAAAGAAGAAGAAGAAAACCCTAAGAAAAGAAAGAGAAAACGAAGAGGAAGACTCGATCGAAGGCCTGTGCATCTTTTGTGAGGGCGTTCTTCCATTTAATGGTAAGTGGTTCTTTATTCTCTTGTTTATAGTTAGGGTTTCTCATTTGTATAAGTATTAATTTTATTTTATACGGTTTAAATGGTTTTAATCTTAATTAAAAGTAATGAAAATGTATTGTTTTATAAAATTTCTAAAGCTAATAATGATTTGGTTGCATTTATTAGGATTGATTGAAACAAGATTGAAAGTATGCATGGAATAAAATAGGGCTTCCCTAAAATTATAAAATAAAACTAGTATTGCTTTGTTTTCTAAAAGGCTTTAGCTATAGCATGGTCTTACTTTTGTTGAGATTGAACGGAGAGGGGCTTAGGGTGTAGAAGTGGGAAACCCATGTTAGATTTTGAAATAAGGAGGGTAAGGATTCTTAAATTCGAATAGGAAATGTTATAGTAGTTACAACTTCAAAGGTAATGACATGTTTTTCGGGTTAGGCCATGGGGTCAGCCAGCAGGGAGTGGCCAGAAGGACCAGCCCATTGAGAGAGACCAAGGGGTTAACCTGAAAAATAACCTGGGGTGGAATAATGGGTAACCACACCTAGATGTCGTAGCTAGAGGGGTTAGGTCTTTATGGTTAGAAAATTAGTTATAATGTCTATTAGTGAATTAAATACTTGTCATTTATTCTACATTGTATAATATAGAATTATGTATTTATTTAATTCTATGCTTTTATCTTAGAAATGCATAAATTATTTTGATATTGAATGGCTGATGTTGGTGGAAGTGATTTCAAAATGCATAAACATTATTAAGAAAGAGACTTTAAAATTTGTATTGTATTGTTGATAGTACTTGACACTCATCATAAATGCATAGCATTGCATGTCATAAAAATTGTGTATGCTTTTGGTTGAGCATAAGAGAAAGGGTCGCTTCCCTATAAAGAGCATAAAAGAGAAAGGGTTGTTTCCATATAAAGAGCATAAAATAGAAAGGGTCGCTTCCCTACAAAGAGCATAAAAAAGAAAAGAAAAGAAAAGAAGGATGATAAGTGAAATTGCATTTACATGCATCTATTATTGTTCTTGATTTTATGTCGACATGATACATACCTATTTAGACGATATAAATTGTTTTCCTGCCTTATATGGCTTTACTTGTTGTGGTGGTATTGACTCGGGGTGCCTAATCAGAGTTGAGGGTTAGGACCTAGCGAGAAGCCACTTTGTGCTTAATGCCCAAGGTTAGGATTGGTGATTCAGCCACTTAGTGCAAGCGGCCAAGGGTTAGGACTGTCTCCCATCTACCCCATATTAGCACCTGAGTTGTGAGACCAACACAAGTAAGGACTGATATTTTACACAGTGCATCTATCGCATATCATTTATAGACATCAGCATGATAAATCTTTATCGAATGTATTTTATTGGGTTATTTGAATATTATTTCTTTATCTTATTTTTCCTTACTATAAACTTGTAGAATATTGGATTAACTTGCTGGGCTTTCCCCAAGCTCACCCCACTATCTCCTCCCATAGATTGTGATCCACTTTCTCGTCAGGTGGATCGAGATCCTGCTACCTAAGGGCTCACATACATAGCCAGGTTCACAGGTAGATATGGTATTTTATCTAGTTGTAGATAGGTTAGATTAGAGTCTTACCTTGTACAGTTTTGGCTCTGTATATCCCATGTATATCCTGTCTGTGGAATAGGGATAAATGACATTTTGTGTTAAACTATAGTTTATATAAATGAAATCATTTTGGTTTGGTTTATATTCCTGAATACCATTTTATCATTTTATCATATTGTATGGACTCAGGAATTCTTCCCAGTGGGCCCAATTGCGCAGCTACGCTGTCATATGTTGTGTTTTTTTTTTTTTTGCAGGTGTCGTGTGGTTAGAAGTCTAACACCTCGGGATTTGGTGCCTTGGTGAGGTATGAATTTCAGGGCGTTACACCAAATCTATATGAGTGAAGAAGACTTGTTGCCAAATCTATATGAGTGAAGAAGACTTCCTTTTAATGGTTCTGCTACTGCCACGATCGGCATCGCTTTGCTCCTTCTCTCACTACTGTCTGCTCTGTTTTCTAGTTTTTTAGGGGAACTGATTGGAAGCACTAGAGCAAGTAGCTGTGTATCTCCCTGGTGGGACCTGTTGAAATATGACCGTTATTTTACCGTCACCACCATATTGTTATAATTATCATCAGAGAGTAAAAGGTTACCATTCCTTTTGAATTTTTTATTAAATGTATAAATTTTCACACTTAAGGTGAAAAAAATAAAAAATATATATTATAAGTTTATTAATGGTTCATTGCTTTGGTTATGGATTGACAGCCACCTATAATATAATCATTTCATTTGAGTTTGCCAGGGCTTTTGTAGCCACAATGACATGGTTTACAATGAATTCATTTAGATTTGCACCGAATTATGCTTGATAACATAAGTCATTTCATTTTATAAAAAAAACCTAAGGTGACTTCATTTTTAATTGCCGTTAACAAATCAATATAAATTTGAATGAGTTCATTACAAGTCTTCACTTTGTGATTAAAAATGCCTTGAGAAATCACATGAAATGATTACATTACAGGTGATTGCCATACATAAAATGATATAATAAGTTGTTTTTTATAAGTAATCATTGGTGAAGATGGGATTTGAACCCAGATATGTGGTACAACACCATAGACTTTACCAACTTAGCAAGCCGGCATCTTCTAAGTCTTCCTTTTTTTCTTTTCTGTTTTTTTTTTTTTTTTTTGATAAGCAAGAAAGTGATATGAGTCAAGGGGTATTAAATTGCCTGAACATTCAAAGGTAAGTGTGGCATCTTGTTACCTATCAAAAAAGAAAGAAAAAAAAAGGTGTGGCATCTTGTTAATATTATGTCAATAGGTAGTTTTGATTATCGAGGCAAGATGAATCTAAAGTTATATTATCAAGGGATTTTTTTAAATCTAGGACACCAAGGGACATGATTGGTGTCCTGTACTGTCCAAATTATGGACAAGACATTTGCTATCAATTGCAAATTGCTAAAGTAAGAATGACACTAGGGATGACGCATCAGTGCCAAAAAGTGAAAAGCACCGGCCCCACCCCACCCCACCCCACAACAAAAAAAAAAATGTATATCACTTTTTTGATGTTGATGTGTGAGCCCTAATGGCATTCTTACTTCAAAAACTTTTTAAGTGGATTGGTTTTCTTAATAATGAAAAGTAGGGCAAATTCTTAGGGATTGGGGAATTTTTATTTTGTTTTGTTCCGTTTTTTTGTTGGTATGGTGGACCCTCTATAGATTTCCCATGTTCACCCTATTTAAAGAGGGATCCTCATAAATACAAATGTTTATTATGGGAATTTGAATTATTCCCTCTTAGTGGTGGAGGTAGATACTCCAATTTGTAGTTATATACTGTTAGCATCCAAATTTTGACTCGGGCTAATTAATGGAGTCAAATGGGTTCATTATAGCAAGAGACAAAGTCAGATCCTAAACCCTC
>JAOXJP010269928.1:0-34703 GCA_025762735.1 Platanus orientalis | reverse complement strand
GTGAAGTTACATAATCCTAATCAAGTAAGTGTTTCAATTTATTTTATTGAATTGATTTTCTGCAGTAGTTTGTAGTAGAATGCACATGTATTCAATTATTTTATTGAAGTGATTCTCTGCAATAATTTATAGTATAATACACATATATTTAGAATACTGAAATAACAATACCGCATCTAAAAATATATACAGAATAACAATAAAAAGGATATATTAAGGACAAATTAAATTAACATTGGAAAATAAAGCGTGCAAGCAGGATTACCTTTACAACCAGAAGCCCAAGAGCGAAAGCACTTCCTTTCTCAACCTCATGCTCAAAAGGCTTCTGGTCACTGTCGCCTTCTCGTGGTGACTCCTGAAAGATGCCTCACTAAAGCAGGGACCGCACCACCATCATCGATGAAATTCACTTCTTCTGCAGAAATCCAAAAAGAAGGAATCAATAAATAAGTAGACCGACAAATTCCTTAAATTCTGAAAAAAAAATGATGCACCCCATTTCGCAAACATAAGACGCACAATCCCTAGAAATCACAGCAAACATAGAATTTAAAAAAAAAAGTCATGAAAAAAGAAGGAAAATAAAAAAGACAAGATAGATCATAGAAATGATATTAATTACCATTTTTAGCTAGGTCAGCGAGAATAGGAGTAGCGCACTTGGCAGTGGTCCAATCCGCTTCTTTCCAAGAGAAGGTGGAGTTGAGGATTTGAACCTGCATAGTCACGTCGGCCACTAAGGTGTGGTGAGCATTGGGAGAGATGACAGAGATCTCTTACTCTTCTTCGAATTCTTCCTCCAGCTTATGCTTCAGGCCTTTCCTCTCCGGACAAATTTGATGTTTCTTGGCGCCTCTGCTGCTCAATGGAGAAGCAAGCAAAAGAGAAAAAAGGTACGGCTATGTACCCAAAACCTCAGCTCTCTGATGAGATTTTGGTGTCTCCGATGATCTAACTATTTGGGAAAATAAGATTTGTTAGAGAATAAAAATATGAATATGATTTGATTCAATTAAGATTTGATTTGAAAGGATTGGGGTTTATTTAGTTTCTATGTTTATCTTTAGAATTATCTATTTAAACCTCTTACTAGAGGCATTGTAAACACAGTGATTAAATCAATGAGAATCATATTTTCCTAAATTTTCTCTTTATATCAGAGTCAGACGATCACTCTTGGTAATTCATTTACGTGTTTTTGTTCTCCGGTGGGCGGCACCACCCCAGGCTTTGTTGCCGCTAGCCGGACTCTCACGTCTTCAATCCTCGTTCTCTCACTAACCACCCTCTCTCTCTCTCCATTCAGGTGTATTGCTATTATTTCTCTAATTCTGATGCACTGTTGCTGAGGTTCTACTTATGATCTAGCGTATTACTCATCTCTCATTGAAGATGCTCAAGAAAATGGTCATTTTGAGTTGCAAGCATGCTATCAGTGACGATGATCGGTCTACATCTGTTGCTGCTGCTTAACAATTGAAGTCATGCACTAGCAGATCTTTCAAGTATGCTTGAAAACTATCAAAGCATCCTTTACATGTCCCTCTCTATCTCAAGAGGAGATATCACTTGATTCAGAGGGTCTTTTAATGGTGACAATTGTTTGCTGACAAAAAAAAAAAAGAGGGAAGTACATGAGGAAATCAGTCAAGCCCATGCCAATACATTCCAAGTTCTCATGCAATGTGTGAAGAACTCTCAATAAAAAAAAAGAATAAGAAAAAGAAAAAGAAGAAGAAGAAGAAGAAGAGTTGTGTTTAAGGACATCAAGCATAATCCAATACAACATATTATTGCTAATTCCCATGCGATGTATAAGAAAAGCACACTGTGGCTATGTTGAATCCATACCATTACAACGTATTGCGGTCATTTCAAAAGCAAGGCATGTGCAAATTGTATATGTTGTGATCCAGGAAATCAAATAGTGCGGCTACTTCTTATGCGATGCAAGAGGAAAGCCCATGGTTCAACTCATCATAGCATTTTTTCTTTTGCCCATAGAGGCCCAAAGCATCTGATTTTTTCCATCAGCACAACAACTTTTGGATTGTGATTCATCGTCATCAGCCATTAAGCATCAGACAACATCATCATCTACCAATTCCATCAGTTTGATCGGACATGTTTTTGCAACTCACGGTGACCCAGGGCATTCAAACACATGAAGATTTTTCTCAAATCCTCATGCATTTGAGGGGGAGTATTAGGGAAATTAAGATTTGTTAGAGAATAAAAATATGAATATGATTTGATTCAATTAGGATTTGATTTGAAGGATTGAGGTTTATTTAGTTTTTATGTTTATCAATTAAGATTTGATTTGAAAGGATTGGGGTTTATTTAGTTTCTATATTTGTCTTTAGAATTATCTATTTAAACATCTTACTAGAGGCATTGTAAACACAATGATTGAATCAATGAGAATCATATTTTCTTAAATTTTCTTACTAACATTCGCAGACAACCTTTTAAAAAAAAACTGTTGGACACATCGTAGCAACCAGTAATGGCATAAGCTTTCCATTAGAGAACAGCTCATCTGCTAGAAGCATAGTAACCGGATCTTCAAGTCTAAACTCACAATCTACAACATCCTTGCTAAAAATTTCAAGATCTGATTGTTGCAGTGAATTTCCCGGCTGTTCAATTGGAAATGAAGTTTTCCCTCTAGCCGCGGTTACCTCCAAGTCATTGTTGGGAAAATCACGACTGAAAGAGATTCTAGGACTCAACCAAGAGTAGGATGAGTTTGTCGGAGGACAGCCCAGCAAATTCTCCGCCGTCACACCAATGTTGTTCATGCAAGTAGAAGCCATCACCCATGAACATGCAGCAGTGTAATCGATCGATTAAAGCCTGAAATAGCAAAGAGAAACTAATACAAAGAAAACTCTCTGAATTGAGATACAAATTTGGCAAGAAATCCAAGACAAAACGTTTAATTATCACTAGAGCAGAATAAGCCAGTGTGTCTTTGCAAAGAAATAGCTCAGACAGAGAGAGAGAGAGAGAGAGAGGCAAGTTGTTCCCGCTCTAGTAGGGTTTTGAAATGCTATGATTTATTAGAGATTTTTCCCTAATACTTGAGTAGATTTGAAGCCATTCTTTTAATTTTTTTTTTTTAAGAAAGAAAGGATAGATTTAGCGTCAACTTAGGTTAATGCAAAAAAGAAAAAGATTTATAATGCTTTTTAGTGCAAAAAAAATCATATTTAAAAAACCTATTTTTTAGCGTCAACTTAAAAGTTGATGGAAAATACATCATTTATAAATATATAAAATGATTTATAATGTTTTTGCATCAACTTAGAAGGTGATGCTAAAAACATGATTTATAATGCTTTTTAGCATCAAATTATAAGATGATGTGGAAAATATAATTTTTAGCATCAACTTTTCAATTGATGCATAAAAATATGCTTGTTACCATCAACTTTTAAGTTTATGCAAAAAGGTTTCCACTAAAAACACATTTTCTTGTACTGAATGATTGTCTATGTTGATGTTCTATCCAGGATTTGGTGTCTAGGACCATGGAGATGAAGTGTGGAGAAAATGGGTGGAAATTTGAAATTTCTTCTAACCAACCCAAATTCCTGCCCATGTTGTTCCATGTGTCTTCCCCATGATCCTAGACACCAAAATCCTAGATAGAAAATTTGCTTCTTTCTCTTCATTAACAAAAATCTAGTTGCTTTCCTTGTCTAACATAGAAATTTATGTTAGAACTTATCAGATCAGACACAAAAAACGAATTAAAGACCAAGGAGAATTAAAGATCCAAATGTGACAGCTCTCTGATAAGGGATTGGAATGTTGTTCGATCTTATGAAAAATCATGGAAAAACATTATTGTTAGATTTGAAGATGAAAAGGGGAAGAAACAAAAGATCTAAAATGGGATTTTCAAATGGAAACTATCTATTACAAGGTGATGGACAAGGGGTACACATCATCTCCAATCTGAATGGATAGGTAAAACGCTAGTTTCTGCAAACGATTTTGAATCATCTCCAATCTGAATGAACAGATATCACACAACTACTAATCAATGCATGAAATATGGTCTAACAAACTTGTTTAGGTTAATACATATGGGTTTAAAGGAGGGTAAATACACAGTAAATAAGTAGCATTTATTATAATGTACCTTTTTTCAAGCATTAATCACATCCTGAATAGAGACCAGAGATGGTGTGAACTTAGTCACACTATAAAAAAAAATATTTTTAGTGGCGGTTTTTTTGCGGTAGCCAAAGAAAAACGCCACTGAAGATCGTATTTACCGGTGTTAAAGCTAGTGGTGGTTTTATAAAAACCGCTGCTAATAGTGATTTATTAATGGCGGTTTTTATTTGCACTGCTAATATATCTATTTTTGGCTGTAAGTAGCTTTTCGACACATATGTTATTGGCGGCGGCCAGACATAAGCACCGTTAAAAAAATGGCGGGATAAAAAAGGTATTGGTGCGTTTTTATTTTGTGGCGGGCAGGAAAACCACCACTAAGAATACCATTAGTGTCGGGTTTGTTGGTCGCTACTAAAAAGCCCATCAAAATTGGCGGAATAAAAAAGGGATTGGCGCGTTTTTATTTAGTGGCAGTCATGCCCGCCACAAATGGTATTTTAGTGGTGGGGTTGTTGGCCGCCACTAAAAAAGCTTTTATTTAGGTTTTTGCCCCTTTCTTCTCTTCCCGCAATTGCGAAACCATCTCTCTTTACTTACTCCAAAGAAACCGTCACTTCTCAGTCCTCAAACATCTCTATTGGACAGTCTCAAACGCCTCTATCAATCGGCTTGTTCCGTCTATTGGAATTGTCTTTTGGTTTCGGTGCAGACGAAGGGTTTTCTTCAAGTATTTTTTTTCTTTCATTTTTTTTCTTCGTTTATGTTCTTTAATTATCATTTGTTCATAATGTTAGATTTATTTTATTGCAGTCTCGCATTTCAAGTTTCTTGTATGGGCTAGAGTTTTGGCAAGGCGATCTCCCCAGGTTTTTTTATTCAACCGAAGCTTAAGTCTTTCTTGCTTAATCATGCCTTCCGCTTATAGTTCATGAAATTTATTGAGCTCATCTTCTTTGTTGAATTTTTTTTTGTTTTCTCAAATTTAGATTCGTCTCGTTTGATACTTCATTTTTATCTTTATATATCTTTTGAACTTTTATCAACTTCGTATTTGATATGTAGTTGAAAATCTGAGAATAGTTTTGTGTCTTATTATTATTATTATTATTATTGATGGCGCACAACCCTAGCCAATGGGTCAGCACCAACTAGATGAATAGATGGTCGAGATCGAATCCAAGGAACCTACAAGATGAGACAGTCTCCACTAGTGGGGAGCACCGGTTTGGTACCACCTAATACCCTTCGATGGCAAAGTCAGTATTCTTTCTTTTGTCAAGACAGCGATTTTCTTTTTCTAAGATTTTTCCATACCTCTTTGTGAGCCCCCCTTCCATTTTATAGGGATTTCATCCTGTTATTATCGTTTGGCGCATATCCCGCTCATGATTATGATTACAATCTTACTTATTACCTTTCTCAAAACACTCTTGCTGGCGCGGCCCTTCTTCCTATGGCTAAGGCCGAGATGCTCGGGACAACCCGAAAAGGGCAGGCCCGTGATGGCCAAGGCGTGTGAGGTTGGCCAAGGCCGAGACCTGTGATTGGGCCATGAGCCGAGACTTGAGGTTGGGCCATGAGCTGAGACTTGCGTTTAGGCCGCGAGCCGAGACATGCCAGTTGGCCGAGAGTTGTGGCATGCGAGTTAGGTTGGCTGAAAGCCGAGGCATACAATCTGGCCATGGGCCAAGAGCTGTGGCATATGAGTTGGGTTGGAAGGCCGAGGCATATGATCTGGCTACAGGTGAGAGCTATGGCATGTGAGTTGGCCGATACCCCACGGGATGAAATCGTATGCGCCATGCCCCTTGATGGGACACTCGGGGGGCAGAATCAATTCACTTTTTGGCGGTTTTTGATTCCCCCTCCTAAGTGTCCCATCAGGAGGGGTGTCACACTTGATATCAGACCATACCCTACGGGATGAAATCGTATGCGCCATGCCCCTTGATGGGACACTCGGGGGGCGAAATCAACTCATTTTTTTCGTGAGCTGTTGGATCATGTGGGGCTGGCTCCCACTCAACTCATGCCAAATTATTGGCATATTCTACTCGGGTGTATGGCATTGTGGCACACTTGTAGTCGGGGCGAGGATTCTCTGACCTTGAGGGAGTATAGATACTGCTATACTTTGAAAGAGAAGCACCATGACTGCTAGTTCTTATTGTCCTGAGACTCTTCTCTAAATTTGATCACTGGCCTTCCGACTTCCCACAAAAAGTGGAAGAGCAAGTTCTTCTTTGTTTCTAGCGATGATTGGGATGTTTGTTCAAAGGATGACGAGTCGGATAAGCACACTCGCTTCGCCAGGATATGGGGGCTTCAGATCCTTCGGGTGAGTTCTCCATTTTAGTGCTTGTAATCTTCCTTAGTTTTTTTTTTTTGTCTGACTCGTTTGCTTCTTTCTTAGTCTTGGTTGAACCTATATTAGCTCGGAGTGTCCTTTCTTGGATGATTAGATCCGTTCAACACCCCGTCCACAACTTTTCGGACGTACTTGCCATCGAGGCCTCGGGTGTCTCTCTGAATGCTCCCTTGCCTGATCTAATACTCTTAGAGGGGGAATTCGAGGGTATACCTTCATGCTTCTTCTTCTCTCTTTCTCTCCTTTTTTTTTTTCTTTTTTTCCTTTTTTTTTACTAATCATGCTGTTTTTTTTTAGAGATGAATTCCCAGTCTGTGAAAGAGATTTTCCAAAGGGCTAGTCAGGCCCGAAAGGTGGAGTCTACCGTGGATCCAACTGCCAGAGGGTTGAAGAAATAAAAGACTCATCTCAAACCATCAGTGAAGGTAAAGCCTTCTTGGGTTTTTGTATTGAAACCCATCCCCGCTAGTCCTTCCCTAAAGAACCCTGATGCCCTTCCTCCACGTCCTCTGCCTGTGACTTAAACCGTCATTGCTTGATCTCTACCCCCGTCTTTGAGGCTGCCGCACTTACGAGAGCTTTGGTTACTACCCTGACTATACCCTCCCGCCTGCTTCCACGGTCGAGGCCTCGAGGAAAAAGGGATCAATGAGGTTGTCCTCTGCCCATCATTCTGATAAAGGGTAGGGGTCATCCCCTGACTCTTTCCTCGATAACTCTGATTTGGCATTCAGCAAGCTCCCAGGTCATCCCTCGGTGTGATGTCGAGAGCCTTACAAGGTCTTTGGCCACTAGTCTTACCAAGGGCGTTATTCATGAGCTCAACAAGGTATCGATCGATTTATTCTTTCTTCCCCATTTTCCTTCTATTTTTTCTTGATGATAACTTTTTTTCTATTGGTTCACAGGTGTTGGTTGTCGTCCTCGCCAACTCTCAGCATTTTGAGGGAGTCGAGAAAGCTTCCACCGAGCTGCAGAAGAGGCTGGAGGGGTCGGAGGCATCATCTCGAGCTCTTTCTTCTCAGTTGCGGGAGTCGAAGGAGGAGTCACTTTTTTTTGCCCAGTTGGCAGAATCTAAATCTTTGTGGGAGTCTTTGAATTTGAAGTTATCCAAGGTAGAATCCACCAATTCTCATTTATCCGAGAGGTTGGCCGAGGCGGAAGCAAGCTTGCAAAGTGCCATGGAGGAGGTGGCCCGCCTGAAGAAATCCTTGGCTTACTTAGAAGGTAGGGCCGAGGAGGAAAAGCTAGTTGTCTGGGAGGCTATTGTGTCTGCTTTCAAAGCTTCCAGTGACTATGCCGTGAGCCTGTCGGACTACTTCTATAGCAGCTTCTATACCCCCCCATCATCGGGTGGCCCGCAAGTATCCTGATGTTAACCTTTCATGGTTTTATCCCAATGATGACACAAGGTCAGTCGCCAAGAGTGACGCTGTCTCAAAAGCCAAAGAAGATGACGTTGGTACTTAAGTTACCGAGGATGGTGATTGCCTTTAGTTTAGCTTTTCCCTTTTTATTATGTAACTTTGGCTACTGCCTAGCTTTTATATTACTTTTTGTATGAAATGGAAAGATGCCTAGTTGGCTTTGTTCATTGACTCGATTGAGAAACCCCTTTTTGTCTTCCTCTATTTTTTTTTTTGGTCTTGTCTCTCTTTTGAGGAGGAGTTCTCTGGCCCCAACCGTCCTCTTAGCCCCTTTTTTAGGAGTGAGGTCCTTAGCCTCGGCCATTCTCTTGGCCTTTGTCGCCCCTCCTTCAAGGATGAGGCCTTTAGCCTTAGCCATGCTCTTGGCCTTTGTCTCCCCTTCTTTGGGGATGAAGCCTTTAGCCTCGGTCATTCTCTTGTCTTCTATCGCCCCTTCATTGGGGTTGAGGTCTTTAGCCTCGGCCATCCTCTTAGTCTTCATCACCCCTTCTTTGGGGTTGAGGCCTTTAGCCTCAGCTATTCTTTTGGCCTCCTTTACCCCTTCGGGGTTGAGGCCTTTAGCCTCAGCCATTCTCTTGGCCTTCATCACCTTTTCTTTGGGGTTGAGGCCTTTAGCCTCAGCCATTCTGTTGGCCTTCATCACCTTTTCTTTGGGGTTGAGGCCTTTAGCCTCAGCCATTATCTTGGCCTTCGTCGCCCCTTCTTTGGGGTTGAGGTCTTTATCCTTGGCCGTTCTCTTGACCTTCATCGCCCCTCCTTCGAGAATGCGGCCTTTAGCCTTGGCCATTCACTTGGCCTTTGTCACCTCTTCTTTGGGGATGAGGCCTTTAGCCTTGGCCATTCTCTTAGCCTTCGTGCAGTGGCGGCGCCTCCCAATTTCTCAAGAATGATGGAGTTATCTTTAATGCGTCGGAAATAGTTTTAAGTTCTTAAGGCATCTGTTCGTTTACTGATGATGCATGGAAGGAGATAACTACCTTGATACATCTTCATAGTAGGTGTACGGTGGAGATCCGTTGGAAATGGACAGCCCAGGTTGGCCGTTATGCCCTATATATGTTCTCGCTTGACCTAGTTTTGGTGGTCGTTTCATCTGTTCAAGAAGCAATGTTAACTTTCGGTTTCCCTCCCCCTTTTCATGTGGACGAAGATAGATCACCTTTGATTTTGCACAGTTCGCAGGCCTATTCTCGAGTGAGTTTTTTTTCCTGTTACTTTTTATTATAATCTCCCATCTCCCGTTCGCTTATGTTACTGTCGTCATTCCTTGTAGTCATTTTCCTCCTGCGACACTTGATCCTTCGGGCGGTTCAGTGGCCTTTTGTTTTTCTCTATTTTGTTCATTAGTTAAGGTTAGGTTATCGCCACCCAACCTTAGTTCCCTCGACTTTAACTCTTCCTTTTTAGACCTGATTTTTGTAGAGTTTCTCCTACTTTTAGTCGTATCGCCCAGTGTACCTTATTGTCCTCGAACCATGGATTCTGTCAACGAGATGCTTGACTCTTTGGATTCCGAAGGGTCAACAAGTGGCGAGGGACGTCATCTTAGAGCTAAGGTGCATACATCTCGTCCCTTGCATTATTTAGATTACCCCTTCATAGCTCGTGGAGTCACTTCGTCTCTCCAACGAGGTTTACCTGTTCGAACAAGCCTTCATTGGGGGTCTTCATCTTCCCACTCCTTGTTTTGTCCAAGAGCTACTCAGGCATTTGGGGCTCACGCTAGGCTAGATTATGCCTAATGCCTAGAGGGTCATATATGACTGCATCGTATTGTGGTTGGTGTCTAGCAATGGCCGGGACCATTTGTCGGTGAGTGAGTTCTTGTACTGCTACCAGCCTAGGGAGAAGCACATCGGTTAGTGGTATTTTCCATCTTGGGACCCTTCTCAGAACCTCATTAGGGTTAACTTGTTTGCTTCTTATAGAAGCCAGAAGAGTAAGTTCTTCTTTGTCTCAGGCTTGGGAAGGGAATATTGCCCTTGGGAGAATCGCGTGGAGTAGGCCACTCATTTTAGCCAACTATGGGGGAGTTCGACCCCACAGGGTGAGTTTTTCCTTGAATTTTCTTCTTTCCTTTCTCCCTTCTTACCACCTTGGTCCGGTTTTCCCTGATTTTTCATTTCATGTCCTTATAGCATCAGAGGAGCCAATCATGGCTGTCCTTTACCTCGCACGCATTGCTCGCATAACCACCTATCCTGTTCATGAGTTTTCACTCCTGGTGACCCCTGAGATCCTTAGTACCAATCCCCTGGGTCCCAAAACATCTCAAGAGGCCTTAGCACTATCGCGAAGCAACCTTAAAGGTCATCCCTTGTTCTCATCAACTAACTTCTCTCCTTTTTTTGTTGGTACCAATTTTTCATTTAAGCACATGTGTTCATGATTGATTTCCTTTCTTTTAGGGATGGCGAAAAGGTTTATTACAGAGATGATGCACCGCACTGGAGAGTGTCAGACCTTCGTATACTCTTGTCATTGTGCTTGCGAGCGCTTAGCATAGTGTCGGCCTTGAAGCAAGCATGGCGAACCTTAAAAAATAGTTGGCAGAGGTTCATTTAGGTCACTCTATCCTGTTTGCACAATTGGCTAAGGTAGAGGCCAGTAAGACCGTAATTTCCACCCAACTAGCTAAAACGAAAGAGAAGTTGAAGGAAGTTCATGCCCAGCTACAAGAGTCTATGAGCGCATTTGAAAGGGAGAAGGCAACTGCTGCTACTACCAAGCGGTCCTGTGATCTCTTGAGGGGGCAGATGGAGGATACGAAGGCTGCCACAGGTGCTGCTGCTGTGGAAGCCTTTCTCAAGTCAGATGAGTACACTTTTGACTCATCCGATTATTTTGTTAATGGGTTTAAGGCTTTCAGAAATAAGACAATGCGGGACTTTCTAGCCTTGGACTTTTCAGCCTACTCACCTTATGATGTCACCGAACCTTCGACCACCATTGTGGTAGAGAAGGGCAAGGAGTTGGGACGAGTTCTGGATGATGCTTCTACTAAAGCGTCAGGGGCTGAGACAGGCAATTCTTAGCCCCCCCTTTTTTCATTTTATGTATTTTTTTACGAGACAATCATTGTACTTTTCTCTTGGGCTGGGCGGGCCTTTGGTGTATTGTATTTTGGAATTTTAATGAAGACCTCTTTATTTCATAACGTCGTACGGCAGGACATCATATTAATGGTGAGTTGGTCCATAGTCCTTTAGAATACATCTATTGGTAATATTTTCATAGACGTTCAACATTCCAAGGGTGGGGTAGAGTTTTTCCTTCGAGAGTTTCAAGATTGTAGGTTCCTGGTCAATTGCACCCCTTCACACGGTAAGGCCCTTCCCAGTTGGATCCCAGTTTCCCTTTCTAGGGATCTTGGGTGGCCTCAGTGATTTTTTGAAGTACGAGCTCTCCCATCCATAATTTTTGTGGTCAGACATAGGCATTGTAGTATTTGGCCATCCTTTCCTAGTAGGCTACCACTCGTAGCGTAGCCACTTCTCGGCGTTCCTCGAGTAGGTCAAGTGGAACTATAGATTCTTCTGATTTTCCTTCTCGTCTTACTCTTTGGTCTAGAGATTCATGATGCCTATCTTGATCAGGATCACTGTTTCACTTCCAATGGCTAGTACGGAAGGCGTTTCCCCGGTACGAACTTTAGGTGTAGTGCGGTAGGCCCAAAGTACGCTCGACAGCTCTTTGGCCCAGGACCCTTTAGAAGCCTCCAACCTTGTTTTGATTATTTTTAGGAGGGACCTGTTGGTCACCTCCACTTGACTGTTTGCCTGTGGGTGGCCCAGGGAAGAAAATTGATTCTGGATCCCCAACTGCACGTAAAATTCTTTGAAGCGACTGTTATCGAACTACTTCTCGTTGTCCATGACAAGCACATGGGGAATCCCAACTTAAATATTATTGATTTGCACACGAATTTCTGAATGCGACTCTCGGTTATCCTGGCTAGAGGCTCAGTCTCCACCCATTTTGTGAAGTAGTCAATGCCAACCACTATGAACCTAGTTTGGCCCTTTCCTCAGGGAAAGGGCCCCATTATGTTGATGCCCCATTGGGCTAATGGGCAAGGGCCTGTCATCGGCACGAGCTCTTTGGCCGGTTGTCAAAATACATTCCCAAACCTTTGACATTTATTGCACTCCCAAATGTACTAGCAAGCATCCTCCTACATCCTAGGCCAATAATACTTAGCTCGGATCAGTTTGTGAGCTAGTATCAAGCTCCTAGAATGGTTGTTGCAGATGCCTTCATGTATTTCCCTTATGGCATACTTAGCCTCTAGGGAGACAGGCATCAAAGGTACGGCAGGGTGAAGCTCTATTTGTATAAGACATCCCCTATGAGAGTATAGCGAGCTGCCCATAACTTCAACTTTCTGGCCTCGTTCTTATCTTCCAAGAGATTTCCTTCTCTAAGACATCTATGGGCATCGTCCAGCATGACTTGCTCTATGTTGAATTGATCTTTGCTTGACCCGATGCTTGTATGCTTGGCTTCGTGAGATATTCTATTACCTCATTGCCATCGGACTCCTCTCCGACTGATGAAGTTAACCGGGCTAGCTTATCCGCCAAGGAGTTTTGGTCCCTGGGGATGTGTTGGATGTTGAATCTTTTGAACCCTGCAGCGAGTGCTATGACTTTGCCCAAGTATCCATTCATCTGTTCTTCCTTAGCCTCATACTTGCCTCAAACTTGTTCCACTACTAGTCTCGAGTACTCAGCCCGGCCAAGAAAGCTTCGTACTCTTCTTTGTTGTTGGTGGCCTTAAACCCGAATATGATTGCATGGGCCACCTCTGTCCTGTCTAGGGATACAAGTATTAGTCTAGCTTTGCGTGCTTGACTAGTGGAGGATCCGTCGACGAAGAGAGCCTAGTCCTTGCCAATCGTTTCTTCGCTCCCTAGGGGGTAAGTTTTGCTACAAAATTAGCCACCGCCTGCCCTTTTGTCGAACTCCCCAGCCTATACTCTATGTCAAATTCCCCTAGCTCCAAGGACCATTTAACCAAATGACTAGAGGTATCGGGTTTGTGCACAATGCTTCGGAGGGATTGACTTGTGAGAACGATAAAGATGGGACTGAAAGTAAGGGCACAACTGTCGGGCCGTGGTGATCAAAGCAAGGGAGATTTTCTCAACCTTCGGATAGTTTTCCTTGGCTCCACGCAGGGCCCAGCTAGTATAACACTCCAGTTTCTGAATGCCACCTTCCTCCCTAAGTAAGACCAAGTTGACAGCGAATGGAGATGTGGCGAGATAAACATATAGAGGGTCTCCCTGTTCCGCCAAGTTGAGCAACGGTAGCCTCCCTAGGTGTTCCTTAAGCTCTTGGAATGCTCATTCGCATTTTTCTATCCATTCGAAGACCTTCTTCAGCAATCAGAAGAATGGGAGGCACCTATCAGTCACCCGGCTCACAAATCTATTGAGGGCTGCGATCCATCCAGCTAGCCGTTGTATATCTTTGGTGGTCCATGGGGCTTTCATCTTGAGTATGGCTCTGATCTTGTCAGGATTGACTTCGATCCCCCTTTGAGATACCATGAACCCCAAAAAATTTCTGGCTCCTACTCCAAATGTGCACTTCGCCAGGTTCAGCTTTAATGCGTAGTTCCAGAGTGTCTCAAAGGTTTCCTTCAAATCATCCATATGGAGGCTGGCTACCATGCTTTTCACTAGCATATCATCGACGTATACCTCTACGTTCCTACTGATATGAGTTTTGAATGTCGTGTTGACTAGCCTCTGGTATGTGGCACCAACATTCTTAAGCCTGAAGGACATAACCTTGTAATAGTATAGCCCATGGTCGGTGATGAAAGGGGTCTTCTCCTAGTCAGATTGGTGCATTCGAATTTGGTTGTATCCTAAAAAGGCATCCATGAAGCTAAGGAGTTTGTGTCCCGATGTTGAATGGACTAAAACATCAATCTGAGGCAAGGGAAAATTGTCCTTCGGGCAAGCCACACATGTAGACAAACAGATCTAAGAACTAAAAATAGCAAAGTACTTGATTGCAAAAAAAGAAATTAATGAAAAAGAACCTGAGTTATTAAGAACCACTTCCAGGGTTTTTCCTGGAATCCATAATGTGCATTGCAAACCCTATGTTTCAGATTTAAACACAACACGAATGAGTAACCAAGAAAAAATGGAATTGACAATACAGAAGGAAAATAAACAAATTGAGAGATTGATCCATACTTTAGAACCAAAGTAAAATCAGATAACGGATTTGCCACGAGAATGAAAGATTTAAAGTGGGAATTCGGAAAGGAGATCCTCGAATTGCTAGCAAACAAGATTCAACTCTTGCTTACAGAGACTGAATGATCTTGAAAGATTGGGAGAATGGGAGAGAGATCTTGTGTTCACTAGAGCTTGGCTTCATAAGAATAGTGTCCTACGAAGAACAATGTTTTCGCGATAAACAGTGCTCCATGATCATATTGTGCACCTTAACTACTCTACTTCACTTGTGACTTTAACTTCCCATTACACTCTAAAATTTAACATTTTCAGCGGAAACAGTTGGGATGACAAGGGAAAATTTGGGATTACCCATATGTTTATACATCATGGTTCACACATAAATTCCATGTAAACAACATATATTGTCGATGGAACAACATTATTATCAAATAAACACGGAACACGGTGGAGACTACGGTTCCTTCTTCGACACCGTGAGTTACAAAAAGAATACACACACACACACACACACACACACACACATGTTGAGAGTTGAGATCTAACTCTCCCGACCCTAAGGATTTGGTATGATCCCCTTAGGTCAACCTGGCATCAACGCCGAACACATTTGTGCCAAAAAGTAAAAGGCATCCTCAAAAAGTTTAAATCACTTTTTTGGCACTGATGGGTTGGCCCCTGATGTCAATTTGACCTTGGGCAAACCTTAAGGGTCACACCAAATCTAAGCCAGTCTCCTAAGGTTATCGATTTAAATCGGTTCATTTTGAAATTCTTTCGCCTCGACCCGCTTAAGGTGAGACTAAGTCAGCCCAGTATCTGGGACCGACACATCATCATCAAAAAAGTGATTTACACTTTTTGGGGGATGATTTTCACTTTTTGGCATTGATGTGTCGACCCCTAATGTTGTGATGACTTAGTCTCACCTTAAGGGGTTATACCAAATCCTTAAGGAAATTTTTGATAAGGAAACAAATGTTATGTCCATGATCTGGTGTTTGGGACACTAGGGGACATCATATGGAATAAAATGCATCTCATAATAATAAATGCATCACCTACCCATTTTATTCTATATAACATTCCCTGGTGTACTAGAAACCATCCTAGACAAGACATTTGCTCTATTCTACAAAACCATGTCAATGTCCCGAGTCTACACTAAATTCAAAACAACATAGTTTACTCAGCGAGTGTTGTGCTGACTCATTAATAGTGTTTACAAACTAGCTAGTTAACTTGGAAACTCAGCCGAGTTTCCAAAACTCGGCCAAGTTACTTAACTTAGCAAAGTTCCTAGTTGACTAGCTACTAAAAATGGGATAATGTCAGCAAGCTAGTCACTAGGTAACTCGTCCGAGTTTTTCGAGTAATGAGATTTGGAGCACTCTAACTAGGATATGAAGACGATTTTACCTCTTTTCCGACGTGGCACTTGCCCATTTAACCCCAACACATGTGAGATCTCATCTTGGACGAGTTATAACTCTTTTAAACCTTAATTTAGGTCATTTAGAACAAAAAAAAAGTAAGATTTAAAGAGATTAAAGGAGCTTGGGAGAGAGAGAGAGAGAGAGAGAGAGGGAGTTATTCCTCAATTTGATAAGCTTCACTCCCAAACTTTGATAACTTGCTAGAATAGTTGTTTTTCTTCTTAGATCTAGTTTAGATGGCTATGAAATTTAGTTTTCTATCATAAATTTTGTGTTCTAACCATGGAAATACCTTATATGTTCATAAAGGAATGAGGGATTGGCAAAGGCAAGAAGCCTTTAGTGGAGGATTCTCTTCAAGATCAAGGTAAGATCTTTTAGTGAGTGGATATGCATTTTATGCACACTTTTCCTTTCTAGGATCTTAGGTTTGTTGTTTATGAGCTATGTATTTGTGGATTCATCTCTATTTCCTTTTAGAATGTTGACTTCTTAATATTTTCATGATGTGAGCATGATGGTTGGCAATTTCCTTATTGATTTCTATGAACTCTTGGGTTATGGAGTTGTGTTCTTGTGATTGGAGCTTGTAGAATGGTTTAGGTGGTCTCTAACATATGTTAAGGAGTTTGGGAGCTTGATTTACTTGTGTTGTAGGGATTTGAAGGTTTCTTATGGTGAAGATTTGGTTTCCCGTTTAATTTTTTTTGAGTTCCTTAATTCTTGCACTCTACATGTTTGATAAAATGTCTCTTATAATTTTCTCTTACTATTTACAAGTTTCTTAAATGTCTTTGGATTCCTTGCATGAGCTTATTGTACTTTTTGGTGAATTCCTTCATATATATATTGGCTTATTTATGATATTCTATGAATTCTCATGTTAAGATCTTAGAATTCATGTGTTATACCTTGGGTTTTGTATCATTTGGGAGCTTTTGGTGGCATGAGTAGGTTGTCATTGGCATGGTTTACTTCAATGTTTTCAAAGGGTTTTTCACTTAGACTTTTTCATAAGATATTGGTAAATGTAGGCTATTTGGTTATGTCATTGGTATCATTCAGCATGAAATGATTTTACTTACATAAACATCATATATGTCTTTAGATTGGTACAAACATCTATATTTCCACGTTACTGTCTAGCTCCTATATGTGATTTATCTTTTCGGTTTTGAAACTATTTATGAATTAGTACACATGAATATCTTTCACATGACATATTTATGCAATAGTTATTTTACTATACATGAGCATATATTTGGTATTGATTTTGGATATAGGGATTTCGAATGATATACCCCTAAGTGGGATAGTGCATGAGTGATGACCACCATTAGACGAAGGAGCTATATACTTGCCTAGTGATGACTGTCATTAGGCGAATGGACACTAGTTGTCCAATGATGACTGGCATTAGGCGAATGGGCTATAAACTTTCCAAGTGATCTCCTTTGGCAAAGGGACACTAGTTGTCTAGTGATGATTGCCATTACGCGAAGGAATTATATACTTGTCTAGTGACTGCTATTTGGCAAAGGGACACCAGTTGTCAAGTGACTGCCATTAGGCAAAGGAACTATATACTTGCCCAGTGACCACCATTTAGCGAATGGACACTAGTTCTCTAGTGACCACCATTAGGCGAAGGGGCTATATACTTGCCCAATGACTGCCATTTGGCGGAGGGACACTAGTTATATAGTGACCGCCATCAGGAGAAGGGACACTCGTTGTTCAGTGATGACCACCATTAGGCGAAGGGGCTATATACTTGCCTAGTGATTTTAGGTACCCTGTCGTTGCGTCATTTAATGGGCGAATAAGCTATATACCTGCTCAGAGAATCTCAGGTACCAATCACCGAGTCATATTAATGGGTGAAGACAGCCCCAGTGGCCCAACACATGTTTTGAATTTTATTGGAACCCCATTTGGGTTATTTGGTTTGGACTTAGATTTGGATCTATCAGAATCTTGGGTTGGTTTATTGGTTTTTTTTGCGATGGTTTGGTATTTGGATTCATCGTGGTTTTGGCACATGACATATAGCATACTTTCTTACTCTACATCCATTTATTCATCTATGTAGTATATGGTAGTTGGTTCATGGCACATGGCATGTAGCTTTAACACATACATGTTTTGGAACTGTTTCGGTTTGGACTATCACTTAGTTTTTTTGGAGCATGACCATACGTGATTTTAGTAGAGATATATGAAATTATTGTTGATGCATGCACTTATGTACTATATTTTCTTCCTCTACTTTGGTCCTTTCTGTCTACTATTATATCTGATTTGCTTCCCTTTGTGTTGTATAAACTGCATACCCTCCTGCTAAGTCCATCAAGCTTAGCCCAATTGGCACCATCTACAGATGAGTTTATGTACAGGTTTTGAACGCGCTGTTTGGGTTGCGATTCGTGTTGGAGGAGATGGGCTCTTTGACCCATTTATTTTTCATTTAATTTAGACTACTTTTCTTGAGAGATGTATATTTCTTTACTATGGTTATGCCCTCGGGACAATGGTTTGTATATACATTTATGGGCAGGTTGAGCCCTTTACTTTTGGTTGGATGTGAGATATTTCGGATCCTTAGGGATATTTGGATATGATGACATATACATATTTCCACTGCATTTGATTTAGTTTGTTATCATTATTATTCCACTACGATGTAATTGGCTTGAATGGACTTAAATGGATGCAAAATGAAAAAAAAGGTAATCAATTATATGGAAAGTGAAATGAATAGGTAAGAGGGTTAATGACTCATTCCGAACTCGTTGGCCTTTCCGCTATGAAAAATGGGTTCGGGGAGGGTCATTCCCATGTCACGGTGTCACGGATCTGAACCCGACCAACTGCACAACCCGTGGATTCAGGACATGACAGAAGCTCAGTTGAACTATATTAAGTATATTAACTCTAGGTCGCGAGTTCAAATCTCCCTGTGGATGTAATTATTCTCCCAGGACTTGCACCTAGCTTCCAGCGCCTCTCCTAGAACCTTATGGTTTTAGGAGAGATAGTCAATTACTTTATTTAAGATGGTATCAGAGTAGGTTTTAGGTCATGAGTTCAAATCTCCCCGTGGATGCAATTATTCTCCTGGGGCTTGTACCTAACTCCTGTTGTTATAGGAGAGATGGTTATTTGCTTTATTTAAGATGGTATCAGAGTAGGTTTTTGATCACGAGTTCAAATCTCCCTGTGGACACAATTATTCTCCCAAGCTCTCTGTGCACATGTATGCATGTTTTGTGGACTCGAACCTAGCTCCCCCGTGTTCATTGTCTAGGAGTATCTCTCCTAAGGGGGAGTGTTGAAATATATTAAGTGTATTAACTCTAACCTCTTCTACAACCCTAGGGTTTTAGGAGGGATGGTTAATTGCTTTATTTAAGAAGATCAGACTCTTATACTCTATGCTGTATTGGTGTCTATGTTAAGCCTATCAGCCCTCTTATCGATCGAACCAATCTAAATAGTTGTTTTGTAAACATGGAACAAAACTAGATGTCACTGGCTTTGCGCTTCCTGCCATGCAGGTGCATATAGAGATTACTTTTTAAATTTTTGTAACCAAGACATGGACAATGTGGTTGTGATTATGGTTGTTTGAATAGTTTATGTAAGTATTGTTAATTACAGAAAAAAAAAAGTGTGAAATCTTTGGTATTACTAGTATATGTGATGTACAATCCAGTATAAACCAGTTGATTTAATTTTTAACCATTTGCAACATCATAAAATAGTAACAGTATACAGTTGACTTACCCAAAATATGAACAATAAATAATTTGAAATTGTCGTGTTTTAAATTGGGGATTTTTGTAAAAACTTGCACATAGTTTACAAATTCACTGAAAATTCTAGTAAATCAAAATATTTGGGAATAAAAGGGGATATTAAGAAGATAAAACACTAAATGAACACTTCGATTTTCCTAATACTTATTTATAAAATAATTATAAAAAAACCTAAATCTCATTTTCGTTCTCGATCCATTTGCTCCTCTCTTTGCAACAACGGTCAACTCTCTTATCCAATATCGTTCCTTTCATTTTTAATAGAATTAAAGAATTGTCCTTTGTGGCCACTCATGAAAATCATATATTGCCTAATGTTATCATGAAAATCCTTTACTTTTAAATTGGATGGTTAGAATTGTGACATGTGGTACAAAGAAAACCATTGAGATGTCATGATAGATCAATATATTGACTTTGATCATAGCTATAAATGTTAAATTTGATCGTAGAAATATATTGACTTTGCACGAATATTGATTATAAATTTTCATCAATAACATAATAATTTAAGGGATTTTTCTGAGATCATCCATGAAGTTTGGCAAAATTGCTAAATAATCAGGTATTTTAAAATGTTTAAAAAAACATGTATCAAAATTTAAAATATTCCAAAAAAGGATATATAAAGGGAAAAATAGTAATTAAAAAAACTAGTTACTAACTCTTGATTTACCATTATACCCTTTTATATAGATCTAATTTTCAAATCTTAACCCTTGAAATCCCATATTCTTATTAAAAAACACATTAAAATCTCGTATCTATTCAAATCTCTCCAAACCTAAGCCCAAATCTTATAATATCAACTTAGGTGAGCATCCTTAAATTTGAGTGTTTGGTTGATGAAGTGATCGCAGAATAGGCCCCTGCACTATCGTCGGGTGCTCAATCACTCATGTTATCTTAGAGAGGAAAAGTAATCACAACTGTAATCTCAGAGAGGAAAAAACCTAAATGGAGTTCCTATAGGATGAGGTAACCTATAGTCCATATTCGTATCTGATGATGCCGATGATTTGGTTCACTCAGATAATCTTCTAGCAGTCCTCAATCTGGAATCACAGATGGATCTCACCTACATTGGATAGAAAACAGTGTCGGTGTGGCGTTGGCCTACACCGCTCTGATGCTCAAGTTAGAGATCAGAGAGAATTCTTGTATTGCTCTGTTTTGGAAGTGATCGTACTTACCTTCTCCTTGGGGGTTTTCCTCCTTAATATACCAGTTTCTCTTGCGATTAACCACAAATATTCTCTGAGTTAGTTAGGAGAACATGAAAGGGTGGCATACATGGCGACGTTGGATTGGTCATAATTCTGCATCAATCTGTGTCCCGTAACTACCTTGTTATCTTATTAGTGGTCGACTTGACTATCGTCATTTATTAATCATTTTAAATATCATGAGCCATCATATTGTCGCTCGGCCGTTGGCAGTGTAATGTTTCCTTACCAGTCGGTCGGTCATAAGGCCACATCCATGGTGAGTCACTCGGCATGAGGGTCGATAGGGAAGCTACATCGCAGGTGCATCGCTGGGCATTTGCGGCCAAGGATTTGAACCACTACTGGGATACTCGGCGAATTGGTCGAGAAACTGGTTGGGCTGGGGTGGTTGGCCCAGTCAATCGGCTCAGTCAACGGAGGTCCAAATCCTTCATCATCATTTGCCCCCCATTCCCTTTGTCTGTTAGTCTGAGCAGACATAGGGAATATGGGAATCCATCTGAGTCGATTGACATGCCGATGTCTCGACTTTGTCTTCTTGAGCTTCATGGCATTAATGGTGACAAGATGTTTGAGTTGGGTGTTGCTTTTCCTCTAATTGCGTCTTTATCTAATGGCTAGGGGTGACCAAGGCGATCCGATGGTCAGAAGCTACCAGATATTTTATAAATAGACGTCCTTCCCTCTTTTCTAATCTTTCATCTTGCTACGATTTCCTTCCAGTGTTGCGTCTACGTAAAGTGCTCCACTCGCATCTACCTCATGCTCAAGGAGTTATCATCCAGAGTCTTTGGAAGGTACTTTTTGTTTCCCCATTCCTGTTCTTGGGTTTTCCTATTTTTGTCGTCTGGTTTTTGTACTTTCTCCCCTTGTTAAAGCTGTTTGTCCTCCATCTTATGTCTCAGTAGTGTTTTTGTTCACCTTTCTCTTCCCTGCCCTTAGGACTACACTTTGGATCCTACTGGGGCTCCATTAGGTTTTCACTTCATTCGCCTCTATTTTTTTATTCGTACCTAGCAATGTCTTCCTAACCCGGGCATTTTAGGATTAAGTTTTCCTTCTTGACTAGTGTTCTCAACCAAATCCTAGAAGTAATAGGCCCTTCCATTGAAGTAGTGTACATTCTCGGTCGGATGAGTGACTCATCCAATTCTTCCGATTCCATTATGGCCCTTAACACGAATCTGGTCAGAGAGGACTCACCTGACTCAGCTCAACCCAGGGTGCCTATTAGGTGGGGTCAATTTGCTGACTCGGCCTATGCTGTTGAGCGTGTCCTTTTGACTTTGTCAAGGTCTAGGTTAGAGGATTTGCATAGCACCTACCAAATCCCACAGTCAGTCAGTCTGAGGGTCCCCTCTTTCGATGAGTGGGCTTGCTCTTACGTCCCGAATGAAGTTGCCATTTTTTAACAAGCTTTGGAGGCCGGTCTCCGGTTTCCCATCCCCTTATTTGTCAGTCAACTCCTTACTCACCTTCGCTTGGCCTCAGGGCAAATTATGCCCAACGGGTGGAGGATCCTGATTGCTTGCATGGTGCTATGGTCCACATGCAGTGGCGGTTAGGATCATATCACTATTCACAAGTTTCTCTACTGTTACAAGGCTGTGGAGATGCACTCGGGGTGGTGGTATTTCACTGCCTGAGTCCCTAAGCGTACGTTGATAACCGGCCTTCCGACTTCCAATAAAGGTTGGAAAAAAGTTCTTCTTCACATCTGGGGCTAGGCTAGAATCTTTTTTGTGGGAGCTACCCATTGATCGCACCTACACAGTCCCCAAGTTATGGGGTAGGCCACATAGAGAAGGTAAGCTTCAGTAGCTATAGTTAACCTTACGCATCTTTCATTCGGTCAGTCTGATTTATGATTCTTTGGTGTTTGTTTTGTTTATTTTTTATTAATTTCAGTAGCGTTGGTCGAGCATCCACTGTCTGTAGCTCAACTAACAAGGTTGGATCGAGCCTTTGCACACTCGAATCGGGACTAATCTTTGTTGGTAAATTCTGAGTCACTCTCTTCATACCTCTTTGGCCTTGAAATTCCTGCATCTGGGTCATCAACCTTACCTGTTGGTCGGGTCTCTGGGTCAATTCCTTTATTGGCCGGCCAGGCGTCTGGGTTGTCCTCTTTACCAGCCGGTCCCTCAAGTCCTCATGAATCCTTCTTTGCATGTTTTCCACCTTTCTTTAACTTACTTGCTTTTGTTCTAGTTGTGTTGTTCTGCTTCACAGATATGTTGGTTGTACAGTCCAAGTCTTCCTTGGTGAGGGTCACCTCAAAGGGTTCTGCTGGGAGCTCTCGGAAGAAACCTAAGTTCTTGCACAACCGCTCGGTGGAGAAGAAGAGTCTCGACCCAGCCCCTTCAACCCTCACCCTTATAGTCAGCCTGCCTCTAGTATCAATTGTTGACTTGAAAGCAGCATTAGAGTTTGCCCCGACATTCAAGGAGTGCGTTGATGATGTTCCCGCCTATGTTCCTGAGGGATCATCCAAGGGGAAGGAAAAGCCCCCACCTTCTCTATTGGCCGACAAGGAGGAGGCCGTAGCTCAATTATGATTGGTCACCTTTGACCAAGACATGGGAAGCTTCCAGGGCAACAGCACCAACCCCTAGCTTGGAGCACTTTTTTTTACCTCGGGAAGGTAAAATGTTTACTTTCTCTTTGATGAACTTAGCTGCTTTATGCCATAATCTGTCACTAATAGTGCCTTCGATGCAGGTGCTGGCAAAAGTGGGGGTTCTCTAGAATCGTCAACTCGCCACCAATGCTTACATCGGTGAGCTTAGAAAGAAGTTGTCCGAGGTTGACACTAAACGGTTGGCACTAAGGCACAAGCTAGCTGAGACTGAGGAAAGGCTTAAGGGCAGTGAGGCAGCACTGGAGGGAGTTCGGGACCAACTCAAGGGGGAAAAGGCTGGTGCGGCTTTCTTGCAAGCATCTCTGGATGATATGAAGGGCCGTTGGGAGGCAGAAAAGGAGCAGGCTGCTCAGGAAGCGGTTACAGCCTATATGCAGTCTAAAGCCTTCAATGACAAGACTACTGAGTTCTTCATCAATGGTTTCGAGACCCTCCACCATTGGGCTCTGAGGGCTTACCCTAACCTTGATCTCTCCATGTTTAGAGCCGATGGAGAGTCGAAGTCTGGGGTGCCCAAGTCGAACAAGAAAGCCGATGTAGAGCAGTAAAGGGATGATGCGGCCTCCTGAAGCTGGCCTTACTATTTTCTTCTCATCTTTTTTTCACTACTTTTGAAGTAAATTGCCTATTTTAGTAAGTGGTTTATTCTGGTTGTATGCCTTTGTAGGATGCTCTAAATGTTAGGGGTAGATCACAGTGTTAGCTCTAGGGTTATCGATTGTAGAACGATGGACCGAGAGTAACAACACTAGCCTTAGTCTCTTTTGCGGTTCCTCTCAGGGTTTAAATTATGCATGCAGTCTGCCGAGCATCATTTTACTCGACTTAGCTCTTCTTTTTCACCTCATTAGATTAGTTATAGATCGTTACAATAGACCAAGGGTCGTTTTACTATATTTATTCCATCTTTTTGACTCCACTCGGGACTTTAGTTGTAGACCATTGCAGTAGACCGAGGGCCGTTTTATTGGACTTAGTCTATTTTCTGACTCCACTTGGGACTTTAGTTGTAGACCGTTATAGTATATCGAGGGTCGTTTTACTAGACTTAGTCCATTTTTCTAACTCCACTTGGGATTTTAGTTGTAAACCGTTGTAGTAGACCGAAAATCATTTTACTGGACTTAATCCATTTTTTTGACTCCACTCGGGACTTTAGTTGTAGACCGTTGTAGTAGACCGAGGGCCGTTTTACTGGATTTAATCCATTTTTTTATTCCACTCAGAATTTTAGTTGTAGACCATTATAGTAGATCGAGGATCATTTTATTGGACTTAGTCCATTTTTTCGACTCCACTAGGGACTTTAGTTGTAGACCGTTATAGTAGACCGAGGGCCGTTTTACTAGACTTAGTCTATTTTTTCAACTCCACTCGGGACTTTAGTTATAAACTGTTGTAGTAGACCGAGGGTCATTTTACTAGACTTAGTCCATTTTTCTGACTCCACTCAGGATTTTAGTTGTAGATCGATGTAGTAGACCGAGGATTGTTTTACTGGACTTAGTCAATTTTTATGACTCTACTCGAGACTTTAGTTGTAGACCGTTGTAGTAGACCGATGACCGTTTTACTGGACTTAGTCCATTTTTTTTACTCCACTCCAGACTTTAGTTGTAGACCGTTGTAATAGACCGAGGGTCGTTTTACTGGACTTAGTCCATTTTTCTGACTCCACTTGGGATTTTAGTTGTAGTTTGCTACGTCACACAAGATAGAGGACAAATCTCATTATCATGAATAAAAAATTACATGACTATTGGTAATACCTCTTTAGGTGTTCAATGTTCCATGGTCGGGGTAGAGGCTTTCCTTCCATGGATTCCAAGTAGTAAGTACCATTTCATGTAATCCAGGTCACTCGGTAGGGTCCTTCCTTATTGGGTCCTAATTTGTTGTACCTAGGGACTTGCATTGCTATGCTTACCTTCCGGAGGACAAGCTCCCCATTCTGGAAACCCCTCGGGCATTGTGATACTTCATCATTCTTTATTGATATGTTGTCATTTGGAGGGAGGCCTCATTTCTCTTTTCTTCCATCAAGTCCAGGTTCAAACGCATCTCTCTCTCTACCAATTTGGTCTGTGTTCTTGGATTCTCAGACTCACCATCCCAATTTTCATAGGTATCACTACTTTACAACCGAAGGCTAGGGCATATGGGGTCTCCCCTGTGAGACTTCTTGGGGTAGTCCTATAGGCCTAGAGGACTCCTGGCAACTCATCGGCCCATTGTCCCTTTGATACCTCTAACATGGTCTTGATTATCTTCAGTATGGTTCTGTGGATGACTTCCACCTGACCGTTGGCTTGAGGGTGAACCGGGGAGGAGAAGTGGTTCTTGATTCCTAGCTGAGAGCAAAACTCGCGGAAGTGTCTGTTGTCGAATTGCTTTCCGTTATCTGTAATTATAACCTCTGGTATTCCAAATCGACATATAATGGACTTCCAGACGAAGAAGCGGATGTTGTGCTCGGTTATTGTTTCCAATGCCTCGGCTTCAACCCATTTTGTAAAATAGTCGATAGCCACTTTAAGGAATTTCCTTTGCCTCGTCTCTAGGGGAAGAGGTCTCACAATGTTTACGCCCTATTAAGCAAAGGGCCATGGTCCTGTGATGGGTGCGACCTCTTCTGCAGGTTGTCTGGGAATGTTAGCAAACCACTAACAATGATCGTACCTTCGGACAAGGTTCGCTAAGTCGGTTTACATTGTTGGCCAATAACAACCCGCTCTAACCAACTTGTGGACCAGCGATCGGCTGCTTGAATGATTACCGCATATCCCTTCGTGAACCTCCCTCATGACATAATCAGTTTTGGCTGGTGACAAGCATCTTAGGTATAGCAGGGGTGAAACTCCGTTTGTAGAGGATGTCATTAATCAAGGTGTATCGGCTGTCCCTAAGCTTGAGTTTTCTAGCTTCACCTCAATCTGAT
Source organism: Platanus orientalis (assembly GCA_025762735.1). Classification (NCBI taxonomy): domain Eukaryota; kingdom Viridiplantae; phylum Streptophyta; class Magnoliopsida; order Proteales; family Platanaceae; genus Platanus; species Platanus orientalis. The sequence continues at coordinate 8,489 of JAOXJP010269928.1, read as the reverse complement.
TGTAGACTTCCTATCTTGAGGAACTCGGTGATGGGATTCATCCAGTCATCTTCGGACTCATTCGTGCAAATCAGGATGCTTTGATCATCCTCCATGCTGGCTTGGCTTGGGTGGCTTACCAGTAGCCGGTACCTCTGAATATACTTATCATCCGAGGCTAATTGTGCCAATCGATCTGCATACCCGTTTTGACTTTAGGGGATATGCTAGACTTTAGCGGTCTTGAAATGGGACATAAGCTTAGTGACTTTGGTCAAGTACCTCTTCATTCAGTCCTCCTTGACCTCGTATTCGCCAGTCACCTGGAATCAGTGTAAGCAGCGATGCGTGTAGCCCCTACTTCTTTTGCAAAATTTAATCCAATAGTCAGTGCTTTATATTCTGCTTCATTATTCATTGCATTAAACCCTAAACGGATAGCGTACTCCATCTCTAACCCCTCAGGTGTAGTCAATAAAAGCCCTGCACCGCTCACTGAAGCGGTAGACGACCCGTCTACATGGAGGGTCCATTCCAGTTCAGAGGGAGACCACTCATCTGTCTCAACGGGAGTCAACTATGCTAGGAAATCTGCCAAGACTTGGCCCTTTATGGTTGTCCTCAGTCGGTAGCTAACATTGAACTTGCTCAGCTCTATGGCCCACTTTACCATCCTGCCAGACACCTCTGGCTTTTGTAGTACTGCTCTCAGAGACTGATTTGTTAGTACTACAATTGGGTAAGCCTAGAAATAATGTCTGAGCCTCCTCGCTGTTATTACAAACGTGAATGCCAGTTTCTCTTAGGGTGGATATCTCAGCTCTGCTCTATGGAGGGCTCTACTAATGTAATATATTGGCACCTGACTTTGCTCATCCTTGACTAGAACTGAGGTTACAGCCACCTCAGATACTACAAGATATAAATACAGATCTTCTCCTTGTGTTGTTCGTCCAAGGGTCAGTAGGCCTACCAAGTGTCCCTTGAGATCTTAAAATGATCGTTCAGCCTCCTCAGTCCATTTGAATCCTTTCTTCAAGAGATGAAAGAAAGGAAAGCATTTGTCTGTCAACCTTAAAATGAATTGGCTGAGGGTTGTCACTCTCCCTGCTAGCCATTGCACATCTTTGGTGGTTTACGGAGACCTCATGCTCAAGATTGCCTCAATTTTCTCTGGGTTAGCCTCGATTCCCTTGTGAGAGACCATGAACCCCAAAAACTTTCCTTTAGACACCTCAAAGGCACATTTTTCAGGGTTAAGTTTCATTCAAAATTTCCTTAGGGTGCATAGTATTTCTTCCAGATCATCTATATGCTTCTCGGCTTCCATTATTTTCACCAGCATATCATCTACATAAACTTCAACGTTTCTTCCAATCTAGGCTTCGAACACTTTATTCACCAATCTTTGTTAAGTGGCTCCCATATTTTTTAATCCAAACAGCATGACCTCATAGCAATATGTGCCTCGATCGGTGATGAAAAACGTCTTTTTTTAATCTCTTTTTCCATGCGTATTTGGTTGTAGCCGGAGAATGCGTCCATGAAACTGAGCAACGCGTGCCCAGAGATAGAGTCGACTAGTGCGTCTATCCTCAGTAGCAAAAAACTGTCCTTAGGGCAAGCCTTGTTGAGGTTAGTGAAATCTACTTCACTTTCTATTGCTCTTCTTAACTAGCACCACATTTACGATCCAGTCGGGATAAGCGACTTCGGGTATGAACCTTGCTTTCATAAGCTTGTCTACCTCCTCAGCTATAGCTTGATTCCTATCAGCAGGGAGTTTCTCTTCTTCTGTCTGATTGATCGTGCTGATGGGTCGACACTCAGCCTATGTGTGATTACCTTTGGGTCAATCCCGGGCATGTCTGCATGTGTCCAGGCAAAGGCATCCCTGTAGGTTGTAAGGAGTCTCTATAAACAGAACTTGAATTCCTTCGAAAGCGCCCTCCCGACATGTACGACTCATTCAGGGCAGTTAGGGTCGATGTTGAGCTCCTCTATGTCCTCTATGGTCCCGGTCTACTTCAACTAAAAGTCATCTCTATCTTCCATGTCATCAATGATGAGAGCTTCCCTCGACTCTTTCCCTTTCAGAGATGCCACGTAACACTCTCAGGCTGCTATTTGATCTCCCCTCACTTCTCTGACACCTTCCTCAGTCAAGATGTGCATTAGTAAGTGATAGGTAAAAGTAATAGCCTTCATTTTGTTGAGTGTCAGCCTACCGATAATGGCCTTATATGCTGAGGGACAATCAGCAACCAGGAAGTTAACCGCTTTTGTCACCTGATGAGGGCTAGCCCCGGCTATCATTGGCAACGTGATGATTCTAGCAGGGTATAACTTGTCTCAAGTGAACCCTACAAGAGGTGATGTGGTCAATCGGAGCTTATCTTTCCTAATTCTCATCTGCTCAAAGGTAGATAAGTATAGGATGTCTGTAGAGCTACCATTATCTATGAGTATCCTCCTGGTTAAGTGGTTGGCTATGATCAGTATGACCACCAAGGCGTCATCATGAGGGTGCTGGACTCCTCAGGAATCTTCTTCTATGAATATGATATCTTCTTGACACGTTCGAGGGAATTTTTTAGGTCCGTCAGTTGAGTAGACCTCATTTTGTGAAGATCTTATTGCCCGTGCGTGGGGCTTTCGTATTGATGCCGAATCACCACCTCCCGCAGATCCTCCTGTAATGACTTTTATCTCTCGCAGTGGCTCGGGTTTAGGATTCTTCCGACTTAGCGGTTCCTCTACCACCCCTGGTGATGCTCGAGGTCGAGCTGTTATGAAGCTCCTCAGCCTGCCTTGTCAAATGAGTGCCTCTACTTGATCCTTCAGGTCAACGTAGTTCTCTGTGTTATGGCCATGGTCATGATGAAATCTGCAATATTTCCTTTGAGATCTTTTCTCTAGAGGAGTCTTAAGCTTCTCGAGTCATTTCAAGGATGGATCATCTAGTACATACAGAAACACCTATTCAAGGGGTGAGTTGAGGGGGGGTAATCTTGTGCTAGTTAAGCTGGCGCGCGTGCTTCTCTCGATCTTACTACTTGGTCAGTGCTGTCCCTCCCCCTTGCTTCACCCTTGAAAGCTTTCAGTCGTTCATCCCTTCTTCTCTTTAGTAGATCTCGCAGCTCGTTTGCTTGGTCTCTTCTAGCTACCATTTCATCCTTAGCATTCATATGTTTTTGGGCCCAAAGTAACTCGGTCATGCTGCTCGGTGGTGACTTGAAAAGGGAGAACAGGAACTTCGTGGGTAACAACCAACCCATGAAGGCGGTGAGGACCACCTTTTCATCACCATCGTCTACCTACATTACCTCCTGATTGAAATGAGAGACGTAGTCTCTCAGCAACTCTCCTTTCGCTTGTTTCACATTGAGGAGGTAGCTAGCAGGCCTGCGATAACGTCTCCCCCCTATGAAGTAACTAGCAAACAACTGGCTCAGCTCAGAGAAAGAGTTGATGTTGTTAGGTTGAAGACTGTTGAACCATTTTCGCGTCGAGCCCTTCAAGGTGGCCGGAAAATCCCTACATATGACCCCCTCTGAATAATCATCATGCAGGAGCATTAAAGTCTTGTATGTTTCGACATGGTCGAATGGATCTTTGCTTCCATCAAATGGCTCCATCAAGGGGAGCCCAAATTTATAGAGAAGGAATGATCAGTCCTTTCTACCAGTGCTTCTACTGTGGAAGGGGTTTAGCCCCGAAGGGCTTCCAATACTGTGTTCAGCTAATCCTACATCTTCTGAATACGTTTCTCCTGCTCGATGATAGTTCTCTCACCTCAATCGCTGGTCTGCTGTGATGCAAAAGCCCCCGGACCATGGCTATTCCCTTGCTTCTCTCTCCAGAATCCCTCTTCAATCTCTGGTCCAGAACGTGTGGCTTCTTGCATTTCTTCACCTCCAAAATGTTGGTGCTCCATCCGTTCCATCAGCTTATAGCTTAGCTCCTGATTCTGCTGCACCATTCATTCCATGTTGCGGTTAAGGTCTTGTATCTGTTGCTTTAGGCTTGCAATTCTAGCTACCTCGACCTCTCTCCTCCCTTGATCATTGGTAGATGATGCATTCCCCAGATCGAGTTTCCACCATAGGATCTTTGTCTTGCCAGAAACCTCCTTCAGTGTTTCCACAGACGGCGCCAACTAATGATGCTGATGATTCGGTTCACTCAGATGATCTTCTAGCAGTCCTCGATCTGGAATCACAGATGGATCTCACCTGCACTAGACAGAAAACAACATCAGTGTAGTGCCGGCTTACACCGCTCCAACGCTCAAGTCAGAGATCAGAGAATTCTTGTATTGCTCTATTTTGGAAGTGATTGTACTTACCTTCTCTTTGGGGGTTTTCCTCCTTAATATACCAATTCCTCTCGTGATTAACCACAAATATTCTTTGAGTTAGTTAGGAGAACATGGAAGGGTGGCATATGTGGTGACATCGGATTGGTCGTAATTCTGCATCAATCTGCGTCCCGTAACTACCTTGTTGTCTTATTAGTGGTCGACACGACTATCATCGTTTATCAATCATTTTAAATATTGTGAGCGGTCATATTGTCGGTCGGCTGTTGGCAGTGTAATGTTTCCTTACCAGTCGGTCGGTCATAAGGCCACATCCATGGTGAGTCGCTCGACATGCGGGTCGATAGGGAAGCTATGTCGCAGGTGCGTCACTCGGCATTTGCGGCCGAGGATTTGAACCGGTGTTGGGATACACGGTGAATTGGTCGGGAATCTGGTTGGGCCAGGTTGGTTGGCCCAGTCAATCGGTTCAACCGAGGTCCAAAACCTTCATCATCAGTATCCAAAGATCTGAGGGTTCAGATGATTTGCTGTACTCAAATCTACCTGTCTTGATTCTTGTAGGAGTGCAGATTCAGATCAGTATCATATGAAGAAAGGTAGATCTTAGACTACTTGAAGGAAGATGATCGGTGATCAAGATGCCTATTTTAGGGCTTGAAAAGAACTAGAAAGTTCCATTCTTTATGGTGGCCAAGTGTATAGACAGTTTACCACAATTTTTTTTTATGAAATCACCTGTTTTTGTGAAAGGCATATATAAATCGGTCATAGTTAGAGAGATCAATTATAAGGGAAACTTTGAATTCCATACGAGATAAGAACCGGTAGGCTCTCCTTTCCTCTGTGGCCTAAACTATTCTCTGCCACTGGGTTGCCATAGCGATGGACGTTGAATGAATGGTGAGAAAAGAAGCAAAGAAAGAAAGAGTGGGAGAGAGTCATGGAGTTACTAGAAGTTATAGTCATGGGATTCCCAGAGAAAGTTTCTCCTCCTTAATCTTTCTGCATCCCCTTCTTCGTCTTCTGTAATTCGCTTTATACAACTGCAACCTGATGCCAAGGTGCACCCTACCATGGTAATGGAAATTATCCATATATCTCCATCCTCCCCGGCTGTTGGCAGCTCGTGGATAAACGAAGAAGTTGTATTGGTAATGAGGGTCGGAATTGAATTTGGCTTGGATGGAAAGGAACAACAATTCTTAAGGTGGGAGATGATAATGTTTACTTTGGGGCAAGCCATTTTGTTATACTTGGTATATCTCAAAATAACCAGTCAATGGTGAATTTGTAATTTCATATCATAAAATTATATCCAAATCGGTTATATGCCCTTGTTTTCAAATATTTTAAAATACCTTTTTATTTGGCAAATTCGCCAAACTTCATGGACCATTTGGTAAATTTCTCATAATTCAATTTCTTCAATAAGATATGCGACCGTAAATACTAAGACAATTTTGAGATTCATTGACTGTACTCTACATTCGTTTGCTTCTCATCATATCGTACATTGTTTAAGGGAGAACAACTGTACAGCTATTTGTTTGTTTGGAAGCTTACATTGCGATGGGTTCAACCACCACCGCATAAATATGACTGTACACTACGAGCAAAGGCATCTCCAATAAAGAGGAAAAAGGAGAAACAAAAACAATGAGAAGGAAATAAAAGAGAACATGAAAAAAAAATTATCTAGCCATCCACTCATGAAGCGGCGTGTGCCCCCTTAATGAATGCCTAAGGGTCTGCCCATATGCAGGGGCAGACACAAGGCTTGAAAAAGTGATTTACAGTTTTTAGGAGTGTTTTTCACTTTTCAGTACCATGTGTCTGCCCCTGCATATGGGCTGACTTTAGGCATTTGTTAAGGGGGTGCACCAAATCCTGATGGCTCATGTTTTCATATTTTTGGTAGGGATGCGAACGAACAAGATTTTTATCCAGATTCCGTCATTTTTTGGCCCCGCTTAAGATGAATATGGATTCAAGTGTATCCACTTCAATTAAATATCTGGCCTGTTTAGGATATATTTGATTATAATCTAACCAAATATGGATCTAATATTGCTCCACTCTGTCTAAATATTCTGGGTTTTCTTTTTTTGAAGATTGAATACTCTATTTAAATTAACATTTACATAAAATTGTATAATACCTAATCGATGGTTATAGATTATTTAATATATAATTATGTTGTTGTAAATGAATTGTTAGGGTAAACAAATATGAAATACAGATTAAAATATTTGCCAGATATTTTAACAGATGGGAATCCAATTTATCTTATGTATCAAATACGGATCCGGGTAGATCCACTCTGTATTTGATGTGTTTACAGCCTTACATTAACGAACCATGCAGTAAACTATTTTCATATGAGACTTTTTCTTTTTGAAAGCTTTATTGAACAATAATAAAAAAAAAAATTATGAAATTTAATTAAAAAGAAAGAAAGAAACTCTTGCGCAACTAGGGGCTCCACATTGGGCCGGGTCAACCAAAGCCTACCCTGGCCCAAACATAGGCCTAACTTTAAACCCAAATTTAAGCTTGGATAGAATGAACTGACATTGGCCTGGCCCAAGGTCCATAGATTCGAACTGGGCTGTCCTCAGGCTTTAAGGTCAGTGTTTGTATATAATCTTGAGTTCTGCCTCAGGCCTAATAGGCCAAGCCTGGATCTGGCCTATGCACAACCCACGACATGGGCTAGCATTAATATACACAAGGAAGCTAATTCTAATTCTAGCATCCTATAAAGTACCAACTCCTACATTACTAGGAAACTAAAAATTATTCCATTTAAGGAAAATATTAAATTTTAATTTAACAAGGTTTTAGTCCATCAACGTTACCCCCTGATAGATGCAAGTAATCAACTATGACCTTAATATTCCCCCTTAGAGCTAACTATTTTCTCTTCACGCCAAGCTTCCACTGGATTTGGAGAATTTTGGGAAAGGCAATCCCTTCATAAAGATTTGTTCTTCCATATTAACATGAACAATACTGATATTTCCTCAGTACTTCGTCTCGAATGAATGGTGATACACTTCAATACGTTCTATTCGCGCTTGAAACACAGAATTCTCTACTATGCAAGAAGTTCCACCTAAGCAAAAACAGTGAACGATTTACTTATGCAGGACAGATTTTCTGAGCCAAAAAGTTTGTATCAAATGGATCATGGATGTCTCCTGGTGATTAAGACCCCAAAATTTTTCATCTCTAGGAGGGTGTCAACCAGAAAGAAAATGGGGATAGAATGGTTAAAACTCGATAATTTGGAGCGGCGTTTTGAAAAGGAACACAATCGTTAATACTATTAATATACATCATGATCTAGCATTTCCTCCCCGCACTTCATTATGTCAATATGAACGACGATAATATCTGGTCAAAATTAGAGATGCATCCATATTCAAGACATTGAATTTTATAAGCCAGTGAGTCTTCCAAAGTCTTGGGGCTCCTTGGTTTACTTGCTTTGCTCTATTTAATTATTGGGCCGGATGTGCCTGGGCACATCTTAAAACAAATCAACCTAAAGGCGATCATCCTTACACATATGTCCAGTCAAACCTAGTCTAGAATGAATTCACACATTTCATTACTACATGAGAGTTCACAAGAAGAGGTCCTGAACACACTTCACCCCCTGCCCCTAGTTTCACAAAATAGAGTGTGCCAATCACTATTTTTTGTTTTATTATTCTTTCTCAGAATTTTCTTAATTTTTTGAATTCAATATTATTTAAACACATAAAATTTTTATTTATTTGTAAAACATGATTTATTTGAAATTTTTATCCAACACTCTGATTTTTCAACTATGTGACATCCACTTTAAGATTGTTGAATAAATTTTATAGTGATTTATCATCGCACTTGTATGGATTACAAATAGATGTAATAACAATTGTTTAATTCTAAAATAATTCAATCATGATTTAATCATGATAATTAAAATAATATATAACATTGTAAACATGATATTCACCAAAATACAAGCATGTCATTCACATAAAATTAACTACAAAACATATCCGGATGGTGTTCTTGCAAGCCAATAGAGATACATATACCGATGATTAATGAATTAAACTTGAGATTACAAGATTTTCCGGTGCTACTCATAGTGCTCCATTACCCCTAAAGTGGATTTTTCAAGCTCTTTTAATAC
>JAOXJP010269917.1:0-20259 GCA_025762735.1 Platanus orientalis | reverse complement strand
GACCTGGGCGTCATGGGTTCGAGTCACGGAAACAGCCTCTTTACTTGCAAGGGTAAGGCTGCATACATCTAACCCTCCCCAGACCCCACGGTGGCGGGAGCCTCGTGCACTAGGACTGCCCTTTTTTATTTAGATCTAGATTAATTTCTTTATAATCTTATTTTAACATTGTAATTTTCATGTTAATCCATGCAATCTTATCATGTTAAGAGGCTCATCTTGGTGTTTCAATCTAAGAATTCACCTAAAACCTTTATCCAAAAGAGATTTTGGTTGAATCCATGGATCTCTCCCAAGAGATGTATGAAAATGAAGGAATATGATGTGCATTTCATTGTATGATTATGTGATTTATCGGTGGATGTTAAAGTGTGGGAATGGATGTTTGATTTTAAGCAATCAATGTAAATTAAACTTATCCCAACAAATAAATTTGTAAAGAGTATGAAAAGGATTTAATTGATGCAATTTTTTGATGTTCCACTTGGCCTAGTTCATCACTTGCCTTTGGACCCAGTTTGAACCCCCTATATGGTCAAATTTGGTCTTTGACCTAGAAATAGAAAATGTAGAAAATTGAGTCAGTTGTAGAATGCAACAAGAATTGACTCAATCTGAATTTTCTAGAAGAAATTATGACCGAAAAACCGAAGTATGCGCAAAATACTAGGACCCAAGAGTGCAGTTCTTTGGGACTTCTCAAGTATGGTCCTGGTCGTCGCAAGCTGGCAGTCCTACATAGGATCACCCACCTCAGGTTCGCTGTCTACCTAGGACCACACCTAAGAGTTTCTCGGGTCGGTGGTCCTAGGTAGGACCATTGGCTGGATCCTGCCCAACGGTCCTACAGAGGATGGCCAGTTGGGGCCTGCAGTCCTAGGTAGGACCGTGACACTTGTCCAAAATCATAAATTGCTCAATATGTTTTCTAAAGTCTTCGCAACTTCAATATGCAATTCATTCAAGTGGTTTGTAGAATGTTAAGTGGAGTAGAGAAATTGGGACTTCACAATGTATACACTGTTCAAAGCAGCCAAAATTAGTGAAATTCCATGGATTGTGTGAGAGGGGATTTTTCCTTTTTTTTTTGCGTAAATAATCACATGCTAAACCCAATCATACAATTAATGAAGTGATGATTTAAGCTATATCATTTTACACACTCAAACCTCAACTTACGATAGCATAAAAATAATAGAGTATTCTCTTTGAATAAATTCGAGTGCCATTCAATGGTATCCTGCAAAGGGCTTTGATCCCTGGTTTCGGGTCATTCAAGTAGCACACTTACAACACCATCAAATACCACCATTTATTTTTTATTTGAGATGACGTGATTAATATGCAACCGTACTAAGTACAGGTGGTTGGGGTGCCTAACACCTTTCTCAACTGTAACCAAACCTTTAAACCCCATGTCTGAACCTTGGTTAAACCGTGCTTAGTTGTTGTTATGGACTCCTCTAGGGAGTACCCTAAAAATGTGTCCAATCACACGTCATTGACCGGTGGTGACTCCAAACCCACATAAAATTCTGGACGACATCCCTACTCATCATCTAGGTAACCCCCCATCATCTAGTACCCCTTCACCGAAGGATTCCCATGTGTCTCGTGCTCCCACTCCGAGGTGGGACAAAGCCGCTGTCCCACACCCTCCGGGCACTCACCAGTATAATTTCAGCTGCATTTTATATTTGAAATCAGGTACAACTCATTTGTTTTCAGGAAATAATAGTAAAACTATAGAAGTCTTTGAAAGTATGATACTATGGGTTTTTCTGTACGAGTGATCCAGACCATCCTATCCTAAAAATAGACATGGCCAGAAATTCTTAAAGATTAAATTATAAAATTTTCCCATGCCGTACAAGGGAGTACAAATGGTCAATGGGAAGTGCTCACTTGAAAAAATTGGTGTCCAAAAGCATTAAATTCTAGAACACATCATTTGTCAATGTGGCACGCTTACAAAGGTTTTTTCATCACCGATAATCAGAATCATAAGGAAAATGGTCGTTGAACAAACAAGCCCACTCATAGCTCAGATAGTGGCCATTCCACTTTTTTGTGTTGAACAAACACATGAGAGCTTCACTTCTATAGTGGCCCTTCAAGGTTCCTGAAAGAAAGGTGTAGGAGTACCGAAGACCTTGAGTTGAGTCCTAAATCACTTGATGGTTTGCAAGGCTTCCATCATTTTTTCTTGATAGTCAAGCTTGAGAGTGAAGATGAAATCATCCATACAATGTGGTTGACCTTTGGTCGGGGAGATCTTGTTGACTGCCAATTCTGGATCAACAGGCTTGTTCACAATGTCAATTATGTAAAGCCCATAGTATCACATTAATGCATTTGGTCTTTGCTTTAGCTTTCTATCTAATGTGAGGAGTTGCCTTGGATTCCTAATTTTGATTTTACTTTCCCTTGGCATCCTTGATCTCATCCGAACATTGTTCTCATTGCACAATCCTTGGATTGCATCGAGGCAAATTGAAAGACTGAATGTGTCCACTCATCCTTACCTGTAAGAAATAAGCTTTTATGAACTTTTGCACGACCATGTTTTACATTCATTTGTTTTATTAATTCTTAACTACGCAGGTTTCTTCTTAGATTCACTGGAAAGGAGGAAGAGAAGTTTTTTGGTTTATAAAGGCAGCGTTTGGGGAGTGGGTGTTGGATTGATGTTCATTGATTCAACATGACATGTAAAGCTAAACAGGTTCCATGGGTTATAGGCGAGCAATAAGCAATCATCGTTCATCTTCATTCCTTTCCCTTATACATGAACTTCATGGTGTAACTCTGGTCAAATCCTGGTTTATTAGTGTATTGTTTCTCAAATTTATGTGTACTAAAGTTGCACCCTCGCATGCTTTCTGATGTAAGGATGAACTCCATTTTGCAGGTGATTCAACCGAGTCCAACTAATTTAACTCCCCCCTCCCCCAATCCTTAGATATTGGAGTTGTTAAGCCTGCAGTGATGAGTTTCCTGCCATGACAGTTCACGTGAGGAATTTTGATCTATCCTATAGATCCTCATCCTAAGCCTTTACCTCCTGTGTATTGCACTTTCCCACAATGACTAGCACTTGTTTGTTGAATTTTTTTTTGTCCAACTTTCAAATAACAAGGTGAGGAAGGGCTTAAATAATCTCCAATCTGATTGGAGATATATCACGCCAGTACCAATCACTGTGTAACACGATCCTGGCAAAGGTCTCTTGGTAGATACAGGATCAGAGGGTGTTATGTTGAAGACTGAGTAGATAAGTATCTGTATATCTACCAAAGTATCCATTGTCTGGCATGTGTCTCGTATGGCACGATCTTTCTTCATTCAGACTGGAGATCATTTGAACCCAGTTGGGAGATGATGCTCTTTTGCGATTGCTGCATAGAAGAGGTGATGTAGCTAACACATGGTATCATTTTGGGCTCTTAACTTGGTTGTCCAGATTGAATGGTGACATTCGATTCCATGCTTCAAGATCTACTAGTAGATGGACGGATTCAATGTCTTCTAACCCTGCCTTTGAGCATCTTTTACAAAATTCCATTAACGAGTGGAAGCCAATAAGATTTAGGTTAATATGTCACAATCTGGAAATAGGGAGAAAGACTACAATTGCATAATTCACCTTTTTATTGTTGGAAGGAATTAATACTTCATCCAATGGTAAAACTGACAGCTTCTATGTACTGCAGCCATTGCATGGGAATCCCCTAAAGAATTAAACTATAACAGCCTTAAATGACAATTAGCAGTACAAAGTACCAGTTTTGTAGACCAAGAAAGACTCGGTGCCACTGTAGTTGGATGCCAATGCCTTTCCAGCGGAGGTTGGCTGAGAGAATGCCAACTGAGAGGATTCCAGGACAAATCCCATGCAGAAACTCTTCCTGCATAGAAGAGATGAAATTGAAACCAAGGAACAAGATTAGTAGGGAATTCAAATCCATGAATAACTTTCAAGATCAATGAAGAGGAAAAAAAGTCATTTCAGGAATATCCAAAAGGATGATTACCAAGATTGCTGATAAATAAATTATAAAACAAATCAGAGATCAAAGTGCAAGGCAAGCAGCTCATTTCCTTGACGCAAAACCAGGATACCAAGGAAGCAGAGAAGGGCTGTGACTCCCATGATGTAGAAATAAGGTTATCACTCATAAAGAAGTGGAATAAATTTACTCCCCATCCCTGCTAAATCACCCCCCCCCCCCCCCCAAAAAAAAAAAAACAAAAAAAACAAAGAAAAAAAAATTAAGAGGCCATCCAGATTGGTCAGTTCAGGTAAAATTGTTCACCCCTCATGGTTGACCCAGGTCAAATGGTTCAGTGTAATTGAACCAGATGATGGTTCGTCCACTGTTAAACAAGAAATATGTTTCTTTTTATATTTTGCTTGGCCTGTATTCTTAGTGAATCCACTCAGACCAGTTGAACCTTTTTTAGACTACTGAAACACAAACCAACATGGAAATTATTGCAATGCCAAAACTTGGAAAAAAGAAAAAATAAAGACAATGACTACTGTGGCTGATGACATGCTGTAGAGTTACCTTGCAGCATCCAGCAACCGGGTGGCAATGTGTTTCCTTCTGTTGGAGGGTGTGACCCAAATGGCTCTAATGCCACAAAGAGCAGGCACAGCTTCCTCTTCACCAAAAACTGCCCCATTGAGGTCCCTCTCAAACGTCACAGGAATACTGGCAGAGGGGACTCTCCTTATGACTTCCCTTTGAAAATTTACATCCCCAAAGCGAAGCACAGTTGAGTTGGATCTAGTTTCCTTTGCATGGGTACCATCAGAGCTTCTTGGAGTCACTGAGCTAGAAAGAACTTTGTAAGCATTTTTTATCGGTTCAGACACGAGACAGCCAGCAATCCTCTGAGAGGAAATAAATAGATACACCTGTAAGAGCAAAAAATTACATGGGGAGATAATGTCACCATCTCAATCATATAATTAAGTGTTGGTTTCCATATAAAAAAGGATGTTGATAAATTCCACCTTACAGAACTTATGGATAAGCCATCCATCTTCCAATCCAAGTTCCATCTCCATCATCTTTACAACCTCCTGAACCTGTCCATACAACAGTTCCCCAATCAATAATCCAAATTTGACTGCATGTAATTAATTTTCTTCAATCTTCTTGGAAGAACAGCAAAGATATAACCACTCCAACCAAAGCCCTGTAATGCAAAGTTAAGGAAGTGGAACCTTGTTCCTTTGAGCAAGCGGGTCACCATCTAACACCAAAATGATGCGTGTCCCATCACTTGAAGGCACTGGAACAACTCTTTCGTTGCGCCAACCCTGTGAACTAAAATAAGGACAAGATTAGGAAGACCAAATCAATACAACTAGACAGAAAGCTTTTGAGTAATTTACCTTGAATTGGATTCCCTGAGTATAATTCTTGTGAAATTCCTTGTGAACCTTCTCATCCCCTTCATCCCCACGAGCATATTTTAGTCCGCATATAGAGCACTTGTGGAGAAGGAAATCAGATTGCCCCAACTCCAAATGAAACTGAGCATAACTTCTCTTCTTGTTTAGGATTCGACCTGAGACAGTTGCTGGTTCTACAGGAGAAACAACTGGATTTGAGTCCATTGGTGTTTTCTCAATCTGCTGACCGTCGAATTCGTTGTTGCTGTGCAGAACCAAAGAATGGGAGTAAAAATAATGGTTGACTTCCATTCATTAAAAAAGATCATCCCTTGTGGAAATTAAGCTCACGCTATGGAAGACAATTTGTATAATTAAAGTCTCTGTTACCCAGCTAACTTGGGTACGACACTTTCTACCTGAGAGTGAAGTATCAGACATAGGTATACTCCCCTTTGAAGCATCCAGGTAGCATGGATACAAGGAAGCAGGGATGCATTGAACAGTTGAAAACACTTCAGAAAATGAGCATTAACTGAAACAACAAAGCCTAAACATCTGTTTCTCCAAATATAATTCAAATACACTTCACTTATCAAAAAGAAAAAAAAAATTCAAATACACTTAGATAGGTGGCTGAACTTCTGGTTTTCTAACTCTTAACTCCTACAAATAATTCTATAGTTCTCAGCAGTGGGTATGTGGTGACACTCTAATATGCTTCAGGAACCAAGTAAAAGATGAACTACTTAACTCAGAACCTCTAATTTCACAAATTGGGTTTCACTTATCAAGAAAAAAGAACAAGGGAGAAAAACAAACCTGTATGCTTAATCTATGGTCTCCAAAAAATAAAACCATGTAATCTTAGGAAAAAAAAGTTAGCAATGGCCACCATAAGCACACTTCACAAGATCAACTGTAAATGCAAAACTTGAATCCACATTTCTCAAAAATTATTCTGAGTTTGTTGAATTTTAGAAACTTAATAATGAACTAAATAAGTCATTCTTTGAAGAGAAAATATCAAAATTACAGTTAATTTGCAAAGTAAAAACATCATACCATGTTAGAGAATTCATACCTATAAGGATCTGCCTTCAAAGTTCGACGCTTGTATGTTATTAAAATTTCTGGGGCCTTCCTTTCTGCCAGGTTTTCATCTTGATCAAAAATCTGAGGTGGTTTGAAGGTTTTGTGTGTGGAAGGCTTGAAGAAAGCACTGATCTTGGCCTGCATTCTTGTTATCAACTGAGCTTTGAAGGGAATGATTCAAGTTTTTAGAAGCTAATTGTTCTATATTTTGAGCCTTTTATAACTTGAAAATCATCTCCCTCCACATCATAGTAGCTCGAGTGATTTGGCAAGTCTGGTGAATTAACTTGCCAGTCAGTACACGAATAATAAAAAACTAACACTTGAAAACTGAGAAAAGTCACAAATCATTACCAATAACGGAGAGAGAGAGAGAGAGAGAGCGAGAGAGAGAGAGAGATTTAACCACATTATTTATAAAGGACATTCACCCACATAAAATTTCACCCAGAACTCGCAACAATTAAAAAAAAAAGAATGGAGTGATAATCACTATGCAGAATGAATGTCTTGACTCTATCTTCAAATGATCAATAAAGAAGGGTTTATGTGCAAACTGGATTTGGAGAAGGCTTATGATTATGTTGACTGGAACTTTTTGATTTATGTGCTCTGGAGAATAGGTTTTGAGGAAAATGGAGAAAATGGATTCAGGCTTATGTTAGTTTGGCCTCCTTTTTGTGCTGGTTAATGGTGATCCAGTAGGGTACTTCAAAAGTTTTAGGGAGCTCAGGCAAGGGAATCTTCTCTCCCATTCTTTTTATCATTGTTTCAAAAGCTATGAGCCAATTGATCAATTTTTTTTTTGGAGAAATTACGAATTTTATTAAAAAGAAGAGAAAAACTAAAACACAATAACAATCAACCCATTAACTATTCAGTATGTCGTTGCCTACAAAGGAATGCAATAACCCAACCCCCCCCCCCCCAAATTTGCAATTTTGTTAGCTAGAGCATTTTGGTCCCTAGGCACATGAACAAAGAGGATGCCTAGCTGACACGCCAACTCCCTAATCTCATAAATGTAATCTTTATCTCTTTCTTCTCTTGTCTAATCTTCTTCACCATCTTCTTCTTTATTCTTCTTTCAAAATTTCTATAAAAAATTGACTTTTATCTCTTTAAATCATCCCCTTCTACCTTCTTTTATATACATTTTTTGTTTCCACACATCATTCTTCTCTTCCCCCACCTTTTCCCTCTTGTTTTTCATCTTTCTTACACATTTTTTTGTCCTCAGAAAAATTTTCCAGCAAACACATTTTCCCTAATTACTCTCTAATCTCTTCATAGAAACCTAATTCCTTTTAGGTTTATTCATCACATACCTTAAAACACCCTTCCATATCAAAAGCCCTAAATTCTAGGGTTTCTTGAAAAGCCCATTTCTTGAACCCTAAAATCAAACCCTCTTTCAGCTATACACCCAGTCACCCACAACACTTTTTATTTCAAACTTTATTTAAAAAAACATAAAGTATTATATAAACAAAGGGGGCAGCTGCATGCATGTCCCACCATGTCCCCATCTTTTAGGGCTTCAAATTTGTAAACCCAACTTTCTTGAAATTTCAAGTCATTTTAATATTTTGCATTTTTTTCTTGATTTATATTCAATTTTCTTAGATTTCTTACTTCCCTTTAATAATCCAATCCTTCTTGAATTAGTTTCTTTGATTCTTGATTAATTTCTATAAAGATTTGATTTCTTGAATACTTTCTTTAAATTTTCAGCATTCTTTAACTTAAAGAAACATTCTTTTTGACTTGTTTTAATTGATTAAGTATAGGAATATTAATTTCCTTAATATCCTACATCAAAGAAGAGAGAGAAAAGTTGTTAGGTCACAAACCACATTCCAAGTCAAAATTCCATAATAACCACTAAAATTTTCATTCAAATCGGTGCCTTAAATAGGCACTACAATATCTTTAAAAGATTCCTAATCTAGCTAATATTCATAGATTCTCGGACTCCAACTTTAAATAAACTTCCTAAACGTAAAAAACTTCCAGAAAATTATAAAAATCCTATTATTAAAAAAGTTCCAAAACTTTAGACTTTATGAGGCTGTCAACCAAGCCTACACAGGCACGTTGACTTAAGAAAACTCCTATTTGAACCCAATTGATGGGCTGTACGACCAGCTGTGTGTGGGTCCCATTTTTGTTGATTTTGATAGTCCAACAAAGACCAAAAACATGGCTGGTCATGCACTACTAAAACTCCATTTATTTTGGCAACTTTGCCTTATTTTATGGAAACCCCGAAAAAAAAAAAAAACCTAATAAACCCTTAGCCAAAAGACCTTATTACAATAATATCCCTAACTCTAAAATACTAAATAAACCCACAAAATTTACATAATTTAAATCGGGCCCTCTTGTGTGGAGGCACATACAAGAGACACATCATATTGGCTGCATCACTCACATCTTCAATTTGCAAACGATACTATCATGTTTTGTGATGCTGTATAGTTAAATTTATTACCTTTTGTTGGGATGTCTTGAAGTGGTGTGGGGCCTAAAGTTAATTAAGTCAAAAGTGAAACATTTGGGGTTGCATCTCCTCATAATCTGAATAATTTGGTGGTCATTTCAGGTTGTAGAATTAGTCAAATCCCAATATCTTACTTAGGCCTTCCCTTAGGTGCCAACTGCTAAGGTTAAAGATAAGGATGTGTGTGAATCGGTTGTTGAAACGGTGAGAAAGAAGTTGGACTCCTGGAAAGCCCCTCTCCTCTTTTGATGTGGTAGATTTGCCCTCGTGAAGAGCTCCATGGAAATACAAAGTTAAAGGTTTCACCAAGTTTAGGAGATACATCAAATTGAAGTTAGGTAATAGGGAGTGTATTAGGTTTTGGACAGATGTATGATGTGGTCCCTACCCCTTCAAGAAAAGGTTTGGGGGTTTGTATGCTATAATGTCTAAAAGACAGAGTCATCACGGAGCACTTTGATCATAATCAAGTAGTGGGGCTTGGAACCTAAATCCTAGACAAAATTAGTGATTGGGAGATCGAGAAGATTTCTAGCTTTCTAAATTTTCTTAATGTGGTGAGGTCAAATTCAATAAAGGAAGATGGGTGTATCTGAATTCTGGAATACAGCTAGCAGGGACATATTCTTTTTCTATTTAAGAATAACATAGAACTTTTGTTTTGATCAGTAAAGTAAAAGATTTTATTAGAAAGAAAAGAGCATGAGGAGTACACAGCCATTCAAGATCTACCTGAAAACCTAGGAGTCCCAACTAAAAATGAATAACATAGAATTTTCTTAAATAAAAAGGAAAAGTACTACAAAAATGCCAAAAAAAGCAAGAGCTAGTGGGAGCACATTCTCAGTCAAATTCTTCCATGCTGCTATAGTTAGATCGGAAGGTCAATGTTTTCCTCGCAATTATCTGGTAACCGGGTATCCGGTCCAAAGTGGCATGCTTTCTTTGAAAAGCTTATTTGAATAAAATTCTCAATGTAGATAATCTCAAAAGGAGAAGATGGTACATGGCAAACAGATGTGTTTTGTATCTTGAAGCGGAGGAATCTATGGATCATCTGTTTGTTCATTGCGAGTTTGTTTACAATGTGTGAAATTTCTTACTTACCCAACTAGGTATGTTTTAGGCTTTTCCTTTAGGTCTTAGGGGCCTAACCTCTAGGTGTTAGCTGGCGGGCATTAGCAGAGATCCTGAGTGTGGTCAAAAACTCCTTTTCAAGGGCTATTTGTTGGTGTATTTGAAAGGAAAGTAATAGGAGGATCTTTGAGAACAAAGGTGGTGCATAAGAGGCTCTTTATCTTCTAGTCTATAATACTATCTCGGGAGTTCTGTCAGGTAAGATTTCAATTTAGAGACATGGAATTCTGAATGAGAACGGCATGATGCCTTTTCTTGTTGTTTGTTTTTTGTTTGCTTTGCTCCTACCCTTCTATATATTTCTCTTTGTTTTTTCACTATCTAGGTTATTCCATCTTTTGAATAAAATTCCACCATTCAATATATATATAACCAGAAAAATAATCAAACAAAATACAAAACCCAACACATCAATAATAACAAGACCAAAAAAAAGACAAGTCAAAAATCCCTCAGACAAGAGCACATCAGGCCCATTAAAAAACAAATCAGACCAATCTCCCAATAAATCAAAACCCAAGATGCAAGAAAATACAGAAACCTTGTGAAATGTCAAAACTTCAACTACAACCCAAGAAGGGGACCCAAATTGAAGCCGCTCTCAACAACTCACTAACACAATGAGCAATGCACAAATTGGAAGAGATAAATAAATAACATGCCTAATCATCTTCTCCTTCAATTACCAATTTTCTTTATTTTCACACCTAATTGTCTTCTTCAATCTTCTCTTCTTTCTTTCTTTTTTTGGTTCAAAACCAAACATATTAATCTTCAAATGCTAAGCCCATGAGCTTGATCTTGACATCTTTCATCTTTGATGATTTGAGAGAGAACATTTAAGAAGGAGAGCTTAAAGACTAGTAGATATTAAAAAAAATGGTTTTCTTAAGGCTAAAAGGAAAAAACTAATCATTGAGCGAGTCAAAAGCAATTAGGAGCAAACAAAAGAAAATATTTGACCAGAATCTACGCAAACCTTCAACTGACTTTTAAATTTATATTTTCACTACAAACTCTCTCTCTCTCTCTCTCTCTCTCTCTCTCTCTCTCTCTCTCTCATATAGGCATCACTAATTCATTTAGAGGGTTACCACCAAATATTTCTTGCCAATTGTCCAGTAGAACAATAAAATGAAACCTTTACACAATGTAATTTACTAATTTTCTCCAACGAGAATATGCAAATTGCACAAGGAGACAATGCAAAGTCCTAATTTCCTCAAAACCAGGTCAAAAAAGAAACTAAAAGCCTAAAAACGTCCTAGATTAAAAGTTCCTGTGGGAATGTGTTACTGGTGTAGAAATTAGCATGCATGTCTAACCAACAGCACCATCCCTAACTATAACACACTATATAAACCTAGATGCGCTCACTTCCACCAGTGAAGCCACAAATCTTCTCCCAACGACAACCTACACAAAAACCTAAGTCTTCCTCTTCTCCATCTCCTCTTTCGGCTTTAACTATACATATTAAGAAAACCCCACTTCTTCACAAAACCTTATTAATTTTCAAACCCTAATGTAGAGAGAGAGAGAGAGAGAGAGAGAGAGAGAGAGAGAGAATGTGAGACAAATGAATCCCTAACCCTAAAAGAATTAGAAAAGTTTTCAATTGGAGAAAATAGATTAGTAGAGAAAGATCAATCAAACAGAAGAAATTAGCAGAAAAAAAGAGAAATATGTGGGTTAGAGATTTAGCATTTTAAAAAGAAAAAAAAATAGCTAAGCTCATCACACTAAAATAAAATAACAGGGAAACCCATAGTGTCAACCAGAGATGCACTTAGGATCAGTAGATGTCAGACAGTTTTTTATGCAAGATGCATATACATATGAATGCATAGTAAAGATCATCAGGAGTTACATAAGCAATAATTAATAGCATGGTATCAAATGTCTCGAAATGTCTTATATGTCTCCCGACATATGTCTATGTCTACCAAGACCAATACGACATATTCCTATACCGACATGAAACATTAAGTACATTATAAAAATTCATGTTTTAGTCGACATGATGTACGATGTCGACGTGTTGAGCAAATATTCCCCTTTCACGATGTATTATTGCCTATAATGTCTGACATTGTGTTGTTATAATAAAAAATTATATAAAAAACGATAAATTCCAAAGAAAGTAAAAGGAATGAAAGGAAGAAGAGACAAAAAAAAAAAAAGAATCTACTTGTTTCCTTATATTTATACGGTTAGATTATAATATGTTTGTCAACCATTATGTATGTATGTGTCTTTTTAAAAAATATTAAAATACAAGTGTACTAAAATAAGCTATCATTCCTAATGAATCTATTTGTCATTTATGCATACGTAGTTAGATTAGAATATGTTTCCTAAGTTTCCACAATTTTTTACAATATTTCTTTCCGATGTTTCCGACATTTCCGATATATGTCTTATTTTGGCCTGGCCAACATCTCCACCAACACCGACATTTTGAACCTTGATTAGTAGAAACTAGATTCCTACTCTATAGTCATGGCTTCTTGAGCTCAATTAAGAAGTCAAGTAAAGATCCTACTTCAATGATACCAATATCAAAACCAATAAAGAATAAAAACAGAATCAGACTTATGCATACACAACAGACTATTTTCACTCCTAGAAAACAGCAAACACTCAATATATATATATATATATATATATATATAGCATGCAAAAAAACAGACTGCAGCAATTACCAATTAAAGAAATAATAAAAAATACCCATAAGGTGAAGTCACTATTGGGTATGAGAATAATCAAAACAGAAAGTACTAACCAAAGATCTTAGCCGAAAGTCCTTTTAGTAGTCCAACAAGGTGCTGGTTTATGAGCTAGAGGTTTAGGGCCTAAAGATGGAACAAATCGTGGGCTAACATGCAAAATAATGGTGAATAACAGCTGAATATAGGGCTTAGCAGGGTAAGTCAGGACTGCACAGAACAGGGTTGGGTAATAGCGGAAAACAGGGATTTCCAGGGTTCAAACCAGTAACTGAAATAAGGGATTAAGTACTGAAATAGCAGAGTATATCAGAGGGTTGAAGGACTATGGGAGATGGGTTTAACAGGGTTTTACAACAGAGGCCAAAGACTTGGTCTAGTGCTGCCACAAGGAACAAGAGAATGGGTTTTGTGATTAGGACCGGAAAACAACAAGGACTTTCTGTGCTAGGGTTGCCGCAAGGTTAGGGAAGAGGATTTCTTGGATTTGCAAGAGGAAAACAGCAAGGGAAAGGAAGGTTGGGATGGTTTCAGACTTGTCGGTTTCAAGAAACACTACAAGAAAGTGTTCTTACTAAGGATTCAGGATCTTTAATCACAGTTAAAGAGTTGCAGCACTTAAACCCAAGGAATCCACCTATGGGAACCACTCCTGGTTTTTATGCACTCACAAGGAAGAAAACTCCAAAGTAAAAGAACTTGCAGCCAATGAGCATAAACTGAAAACCCAGAATTTTATTTCAGTGTCACATAAGCTTTGATGGGTTTTTATAGCCCCCAATTTAGACATAATCCCTATCCAACCTTGACTTCCTAATCCTACTTCTTTTACAAGGACTCCTAAATCCATTCATTAAAAGATAAGGCCTAGTGGATAAGATAATGTAGACATAAACAAGTAATCCTAATAAGGAAACCCTAATTAAATCCAACTAAAACATAATGATAATGTTCAAGATAATCTCTAATAAAACTAAATAAAAATATACATATATAATACTTCCTCCATGTATGTCACACAACCCCTACTGAAACCTAGCAAGTATCCATCAAGGCCACGTGGGCTGCTGTACTCAAACCACAAAGTAAGAGGGCAACTCCTCCAATGCTGGTACATCCTAGTGCCACGTGTCATGATGTCCTCATCAATTTTCCTTTGGCTTCCACCATAGAGCGATGTTCTTTTAGTTCTCTAGGTGTTGTGTGCACCATTACAGACCCCCCTTTCGGGAGGTTGACATCATCAAAAAAGGAAAACCAAGCTGTTGGAATCAAGTCTAAGAACAAACCTTATCCCCAAATCGGCTTAAGGTAATTCTTGGGGTTTTTCCTCCCTCTAAAATTTGGGGTTTCTTGTTATTTCTTTAAGGGTTTTTCTCTTTTGTATATGTGCTATTAACTCCCCTAGAGTCCTTTTAAATCTCCCTTTATTTTTCTGATTTTCAATTGAGTAACCCTAGTTCTATACGAGTTACTCTGTTGAAATCCCTAATGCAGACCTGTTGCAAACTGTTTTTATATACTTCCCTCATCAGATTGACACAAAATTTTTCTTGAATATCCATCTTAGGCCCATCTAACCACCTGAAAATTTTCGTTTTATTCCGACAAGTCTGTATGGGTATTTTGGTAATTTTATCAATCTACCAAGAATTTCTAAAAACCCTAAATCAACACTTTTCTTCTATAATTTTTCCCTTCTTTCTCTCGTCTTTCCAATCTACAAAGTTTGTGGACTGAATCCTAACTCCTTAATCTACTTTCTCTAAAGTTTTGAGATTCTTTGAGTATGCCTAATTTCTTTTTTCAGTTTGTTAAAAGTTCTGTCCAACGCTTCTATTGTTATTGCGGACCCACAACTACAGGAACCAACAACCCATAGACTGTCCTCTAGGAAGCACAAAGACTAACACAGGACATGGGTACGATACGATATGGACATGAAGATACGGAAATTCTTGAAAAAGTAGGATACGATATGACACGGATAAGGCAATTAATTAATTAATATTTTTAGTTAGATTTTATGTTAATTTTATGTTTAAAAAATAAATAACAAGCATCAAAATATTTGAAAACATATCTAAAACTAATTTAAAAGCAATAATACATAACTAAAAAAACAAAAGCGCGAAGACCTAAAAAAAAGAAGGAAAAAAACAAAAGAAAGAAGAAGAAAAAAAAGAATCGTGAAGACCCGAAGAATAAAAAAAACAAAAAAACAAAAGCATGAAGACCCAGAAAAAAAACTGAAGAAAGAAGTGTGAAGACCTACTGAAAAAAAAAAATAGAAGAAGAAGAACTATCACAGGAAGAAGAAGAAGAAGACGACTCACTTGCAGGTTGGCGTTGTAGGTTGCAGAGGTTGCAAAAGCTATCGCAGCATCGTAGGTTGCAGAAGTTATGGCAGGAACGACACCTCCCCCTTTCAGGCTTTCCTTATTATTTCAAGCATTAATTGTTCTTTTACAAAATACCCTTATCCTGTCGTGTCCCTGAGGTGTCCAGCCATATCCAAAACAATTAATTTTTTTCTCTTTGACACATAGGCAGGAGTATCCCAAGTGTCTGAGTATCCAATATGTGTCGGACACAGCCACGCCTGAGTTTTGGAAGTGTCCGTGCTTCACAGACTGTCCTGCACCACTTTTGGTATCGGAGCCAGGTTACAACTAATTCCTATCCAACTGTGATCCTATGAAGCATTATAGGGCTATATACCATTATTTTTCCAAAGATATCAAGAAGAGTTGAATTGTAGAACAGAAAATTATATCAGGTCCATCTGAACTTGCTAGAGTAATGGCAAAAATATCCTACAAGGAAATATCGTATCTCAGTTACGACAAATGGTACTATCTGATTCTAAAACGCAGACGTGATCTTCCTTCACCTAAGGCTGTGTGATTTCAAAGTGCAACGAAAATAACAGGAAACTTTTATATTTAATGAGGCGACGGCTTTGAAGAAAATGCTGGCCGAGTTAGACGAAAGCACAGAGATGAGATCCAAAGTTGACATTGATCAGACTTGCATCATCAAGGACAAGACTGGCATTCCAAGTTCCTCACCATCTGCTCTTAGGCCCAAGTTCAGGAACAAGCACAAGCCTTTGCCAAGGTGTGACAAACTTCAGTCCAATCCAAGGCAATGAAGCACCCATCAGCAAAGCATACTGGTTCGTGTAAGAAGTCCATATTAGGTACACCACATTTGCCACCTCTCTTGTGAAGAATCCTCAAGTGGAAGTTGTGATGGAGAGTGGCCATTTCAAAATTCAATGGTGAATTTCTTCCCACCCTAGGAGAATGATGCATATGATATAAAGAGGCTTCTTTACGTGCCACCCCACAAGAGAGCAAAGTTCAAAATTTGTATAAGATGTGGGTTTTCTTAAGGTTTTAGGGGTTGGGATATAAATGTAATAAGGTTGTTAATGCCATGGTTAGATTAGGGTCATTATGCATGAGGGTATCTTTGTAATAAAGCTTTTAAGCTAAGGGTAATATAGGAATTTCATGGTTGGACGACAGCCTAGGTATTTTTTCTTTCTTTGAGTCAAAAATTTCAATGTGGGGCCCTGTGCTGGTCAATAGCTCCTATATGGGAGAGGTTTTGTTAGTTTTTTATTATAGAAAGTTTTATTTAAGAAGAGTCGTACTTAGATTAGGAGATTGCCATTTTAGTCCTTTATGTTTTCTGATGATTTGAGCCTATTCAACTTGTAAGGGAGAGAATAGATTATTAGTAAAATTAATTAATTTTTTTACTTCTTCTAAGGGTTGTAGCAGTTAGAAAACCCTAGGGGTCATAGCCTCTAGTTTTTTCCCCCAATTAGTTGGAGCTAATTGGTTTCTTCTCGATTCTCCCTCTTGCTTCTTCATCTTCTTCTACCTCCTTTAGTTCTCCACCTGCTGTGTGCACTATTGCAATCCTCTTTCAGGAGGTTGACATCATCAAAGAAAGAAAACCAAGCTGCTGGAATCAAGTCTAAGAACAGACATTATCCCCAAATCGGTTGAAGGTAATTCTTGGGATCTTTCCTCAAAATCGCCCCTCTAAAAGTAAGGGTCTCATGTTCTTTCTTTAAGGGTTTGTCTCTTATGTATATGTGTTATTTTCTCCCCTAGAATCCTGTTAAATTTCCCTCTGTTTTGCTGATTTTCTATTGATTAACCCTATTTCTATACGAGTTATTCTGCTGAAATTTCTACTGCAGACTGTTCTTTTAATGATTTTATATACTTCCTCTCATCAGATTGACATGAAATTTTGCATGAATATCCATCTAACCACCAGAAAATTTTTGTTTTATTCTGGCATATCTGCAGGGTTATTTTGGTAATTTTATCAATTTGCTCAGAATTTCCACGAACCCTAAATCAGCATTTTTCTTCTATAATCTTTCCCTTTTTTCTCGTCTTTTCAATCTGTAAAGTTTGTGGACTGAATCCTAATTCCTCAATCTACTTTCTCTAAAGCTTTGAGATTCGTTGGATATGCCTAATTTCTATTTATAGTGTGTATACAGTTCTATCCAACGCTTCTATTGTAATTATGGGCCCACAACAGCAGAAACCAACAGCCCCTAGGCTGTCTTGCACCATGTAGTCATTTAGCAAGGGTTTCAATGATCTATATGGAGAGATATCATGCCAGTATCCACCCAACATGACAGGATGTCTGAAAAAGGTTACTTTAGTACCCATTTGGCACAACTATGCTGTTGACTAAAGTAATTCCAATGAAGCACTACCCTAGAATCACTTTGATCATAATGGAAATTGCACCTATGAGCGTTGGTGACACCATTTGTGAGGTGCTTCTCAAGGTTTGGAAGTATTAGAACCTATCGTTTGGCAAAACCAATTGAAAAGTGCTTTTGTATTACAGAAATGTCTAAATTTATATAGTTCTCCATAAACATCTAGTTTGGCAATATCATACACTAAGAATTAATGAACCTAGCATAGGAATAAGTGGAAATCCCCGCTAACCACCTTGACCTATTAGATGACACAAAAAATGAATTCCATCAACCATGGAGGATATCAAATTCATTCATCTGGGAACAAGAGAGAGAGAGAGAGAGAGAGAGAGAAGTTAAGAACAACTCACCAAAGAAAGGGAAGGTAAGAGCTCACCAAATAGAAGCTTGTCATTAGTCTATAATCAGGATTATTGACCTTTTCCTCCATCATACCATCCTTCTTGAATAATGCTATTTCAATTTCAACTTTTCTCTATCCAAGCCAAAATACTATATTGATTCCATGAACCCCGCATTCGACCAGAACCTTAACTCTCCCTAACAAATTACCTATATTTCTCTTCAAATAGCATATTTGATCTCCCAAAATTTAACACTAAATTCTGTTTGGACACCCTTAAACCACAAGATTCCAAACCTTAATCATTTGTGGGATCATAACTCTATTCTCTTGGGCCCATTACCAACAAGATCCTTACCTAATAATTCCCATATCAAGTTGGAGCCATTATCTTTACTTGGATAAATCCAAGTATAGTAACTTAAAAGAAAAGAAGAAAAAAAAGGACAGATAGTTATGAGTGATGTAAGACGATACCCAGAAGCTCAATTGGAAACCCAATTAAAGTTGCAGAAGCAAGAACACACTTTAAACAACCAAGGCTTGAACTTTACACACACCCCAGTAACCAAAATTGTAGGAAAATTCTAAAGAATTGAAGAAGAGAATCAAAGAGAGAGAATTAGAAGAGTTTAGATAAGAAAAGAGGGAAAAGAAACCCAGAAGGATAATTCTGAAATTTCTGGGGCAAAACCCCAAAATTATTAAAATGCCCCTACTGATGTGTCAAAAATTTATGAAATTTTAATGGAGATTTTGACGTCTATCACTGGTCTATTGTCCAAATTTTCATGAATTTTAGAGTTGATTTCCTATATGAAATCATAAATTTTCAGGCCTTAAGAGGTTCTTTAATGGAGGATCCACCAAATCCAATAGGGAATCTTTGTTCTATAGACAGGGAATGAAGAAGAAAATCAAAAGGAGTTGTGGGGGTTTCATAGGGAATCCCTAGGAGAATAAAACCCAACAAAAAGGTTGAAGGAAAGAGAACACTAGGGTGGGGAGATTTTCAGTCTATACTAACCAAGAAATTTCAAGAAGAAACAAAGTTATTTAAATAGGGGTATACAGATTAGAGATTCAGCAGTAAATCTTGATGGATTTCACAGAAATAAGAGATGACTAGAACGAGAAAACAAGTTAGAATAAACTCAAATTACCTGGGGTAGGAGGCTGCTGTTTTGTTTTAAAATATAGCTCCAAATCATCCTTGTGGTAATGTTGTCTCTGAATTCCAACGGTTAAGATTTAGTCTTGGGGAGGTTTTAGATATCTGCTGCAAGTCGAGGTAGAAGAAGAAGCTTGAAAAGAGAAGAGAATAATGAAGAAGATCAAGAGGAGGGAGGTAGGAGAAGATAGAAGAAGAAGCAAGAATAAGAGGGGGAAAGGAAGAAGTCATGTGATAGAGAAGAGGAAGAGAAAGTGTGGAGCCTCACGCTACTACCCTTAGAGAGAGGGATAGGGCCCACAGCCAGAGAGCAACTCTCAACTATATTCCAAACGTTGGGAGTGCCTTATATAGGCCTACTAACTCAAGAAATAAGAAACATTCTAATTATAGAAACTTTTAAACTCCTAGACTTGTTGACCAAGTCTTTTCTATAACTAAAGACTCAATTTCCTAAATTCTAAACTACTAAAAACTAGGGAATATCAAGGATGTAGACCAGCTTTTAAGTGGGGCCCATTTGTTGAATTTAGCAGCCCAATAAAAGACAAAAACCAGAAGGGACGACTGATGAGGCCATCTAAACTGAAGTGGGGCCCACATGTCATGTGGGTGGGACCCACATGTATAATGCTTGTGGTAGCCAAGTGGGGGACGTATGGAGTATCTTGAAACTGATTTAATTAGCATTTTCTGGAATTTTATTTTAGGATTATCTTTAGCCTTATCATTTATTTATGTTTGAGTTCATTCTAGAGGCCTAATGTAATTAAGAGTCTTTAAATCAAACTTGTAATCCCATTTTTTTTCTTTAGGCCATATTTTGGAAGGTCAAAACTTAACCATTTATGATGATTTTGGTGTCATTTGAAAGGTTATTCAGTTACCTTTCCAACAAGACCAAGATCATGAGAATTCGATGTGATTTGGGAAAGTTATGGCCAAACTACTACAGGGTATCACTTAATTATGGGATTTTATTAACTTATAAGTTTTATTTTTAGGAATTCTAATTAGAGTGGGATTTGGAAAGATATGCATGTAAAAGTCTATATATATATATATATATATATATATATATTCTTTTAACTCATAATTTTATGAAG
>JAOXJP010269907.1:0-20262 GCA_025762735.1 Platanus orientalis | reverse complement strand
AATTCTTTGATTTGATCCATCAAATCTTTTGGAATTTCATGAAATTTTAACTGCAGAACCCTGTCACACATCAGAAACGACCATAAAATTTTCAATTTTTTTTGATGCATCAGAGGGGTTTTTGGTAATTTTCAGTTTTCTGTCCAGAATTACGAAAATACCCTTCTGGGTTATTTTCTCATATTTTTTCCTCTTTTTCTGTTATAA
Source organism: Platanus orientalis (assembly GCA_025762735.1). NCBI lineage: Eukaryota > Viridiplantae > Streptophyta > Magnoliopsida > Proteales > Platanaceae > Platanus > Platanus orientalis. The sequence continues at coordinate 20,055 of JAOXJP010269907.1, read as the reverse complement.
CTCCTTATCTTTTTTTAATGATTTTATTCTTTGATTTTTAAATTTTTGTGGCTACTTGAAGTACTAAATACATTCTTGAAAACTTTTGCTTCCGCACTTTAAATCTGATCATTATTTGAGGGTTTTGGAATTACTCTACATCAAATTTTGGTATCTTCTCCTTTGTACTGCATCACCCTAGATAGGTCTTTTGACTATTTTCTTTTTGGGGTTTTCTATCTCTTCTTGTTGCTCATCTAATTACCCAAAATCCTCTTTAACTTCTTGTTGTTTTGCTCAACTTCTATGACCTAATTCTGGTTCTGGACTTGTTTCTTTGCAGAAAAGTATAAACCAGACTGATCTTTATATAAACTTTTGTACTGAGACTTATCTGATTGGCCTGAAAATTTACACACAACTCTATCTAATACTCAACTATAACTGTATCTGTGTAAAATTTTGTGTTAATCCGATTCTGCAGGGCAATTTGGTAATTTTATCTTGCTGCCCAGAATTTTTTTGATTCTGTTATTGGGTTTTTCCTTTATTCTAAATTCTATTTCTTGTAGTTGTTTGGGCCTACACCAGTAGGAATTTATTTCCATTATCTAGGCAGCCTTGCATTACTTAGAGGCATCTGCTATAGTTGAACAATGTATGAAATGAGACATCTTTAAAAGGTGATCAACCACCACGAACAATGACTAAATTCTTTGAGTAGTTAGCCTTTGGCAAACCCAAAACGAAGTCCATGCTGACATTTCCCATGGAGCATGCGGGACTGGTAGTGGTTGATACAATCTGCCATTTTTCTTTTGACCCTTGAGAAGTTGACAAGTTCGGCACAACTCGCAAACTTTTGCAATGTTTGTTTTTAGGTGGGGCCAAAAGTATCTGTCACCAATGAATTCTGTGGTCTTATCACGACTCAAGTGACCGCTACGTCCTCTAACCTATAATTCTCTTCCAACATGTTTACGAGATGTTGACAAATAAAGTTGCGTCCCTCGGAACAAGTAGTCATCATGAATTCTAAAGTGTGGATGCTTTGCATGCTCTCCACTAAGAATGTCCACGTAAATATGTCAAAAATCTGTCTTCAGAATACCTACATAGTATCTCGTCAAACCCTGGAACAATGATTGACATGGTCGACAATAAATGTGCACGATGTCTCAACGCATCAACAACTTGATTATCTTGGTCGGCTATGTGTTGAATAGAACTCCTGGAGATAGGCACTTCATTTGACACAATCAATGCTCATCTTCTGTTGAGAGTTTAAGTGCTTAAATGACTTGTGTTTAGAGTATAATACAAACTCTTTGCCAATCTAAGTGTCACAATTGTTGAAGTGACTAAACAACAACATTAAACTTTAAGTACTCCACTGATGCCAATGTTGGAGGCATCATTACTTACCTCAAATACCTTCTAGAAATCTGGAAAGCGCAAAGCTGTTGTTATTTTACGTTTGATCCTGTTAAAATTCTTGTTGTTGCACTTCACCACCAGAGTTCTTTTTGCTTCATGCAATCAGTAATCGGGACCATGATGCTGCTAAAGTTCTGCACAAAACGTCTGTAAAAGGTAGCAAGCCCATGGAAGGTACGAACCTCAGAGATAGTAATTGGTGTCAGCCAATCAACAATGGCTTTCACCTTGGTAGGGTCCACTTCTACACCTTGTGATGAGACAATATACCTCTAAAAATACCACAAAGGTACTTGTTGTATTTCATGGATATATGAGGTTGTATTTGTATGGGTACATATGTCTTTGTATAGTATTGGGGTATACTTGTAAATACCCATAGATGTATTTTTATCTTTTTGATATAAAAAGCATAGTTTGGGAGGGACTAGATGCACTCTCCATATGTTTTATACCCAACATTCTTCTTTCTATATACCCTAGTTCACCTACAACTATTTCCACTATACTCACGAAGGTGCACTTCTTGAGGTTGATGTGGAAACGGTTACGACGGACTTTGAAGGTATGACCCAGGTGATCGAGGTGTTCCTCCTTAGACTTACAGAAATTCAAAATATACAACAGACTTGCCAGTGTGAAGCAATTGTGTCATGACACTAATGAAAGTGCTAGATGCATTTGTATGGCCAAATGGCATAACAAACCACTCATACAAGCCGTCTTTCGTTTTGAATGCCGTCTTTCATTCATCATAAGTTTGGATCTATATCTGGTAGTATCCACTGGGAAGATCTATCTTGGAGAAGACATTAGCACCTAGCATTAAGTCTAACATATCATCAGGCTGAGGAATTGGAAATCGATATTTCACTATGTTTTTATTAATAGCTCAATTATCCATGCACATTGCCAACTTCTTTCCTTCCATCCTTTTTAGGAGTAAGGAAAGCTGACACAACACATGGACTTGGCTCTCTCGGATGTAACCCTTTGCAATAGTTCATCAACTTGACGTTTCAACTCGGCATACTCAGTTGAGCTCATTTGGTAAGATGGTAAGTTGAGCAAAGATGCTCTATAAACCAAATTTATGGCATGTTGAGTGTCTCGCATTAGAAGCAATTTCTTTGGGAGCTCACCAGGAACTGAATCTTGGAAGTCATGATGCATGGATTTTATTTCACTAGAAATGGATTCATCCTAATCAGATATAGGTTCTTTTACTTGTTTTGTGAGTAAGACAAACATTACGCTATTTTTCTTCAAACTTCCGCATGGTGAGAACACAAGAGTTTGTCAATGATCGCGATGTAGGCTGCAATAAACGAAGGTGAATGTGATGACCTTGCCATATAAAAGCATGTGTGTTAGCTTCATTGTCGCTTTGCACCTTTCGATCAAAGAACAAAGGTCGAACAAGAAGAATGTGGGTGCAATTCATAGGGATTTATGTCACACTAGACATCATCCTTATAGACACCGATTTTGAAAGACACCAAGCACCTTCAAGTCACGGGAATAGCGGTTTCATTGACCCATTTAACCTTGTAGGGTTTTTGGATGTTTCTCAGTTGGAAATTTGAACTTATCGATTATCTCTTGCGAGACGATGTTCATCGCACTACCACCATCGATGATCATATTACATAACTTGCCTCAGCATTTCACCCGTGTATAGAATATAGTGGTGTGTCACCAATCTTTCGCTTCTTCCTCAATAGTGGTAAGGAGTCAGTGTATAATAAATGTTGGACCTTCAGTTTCAGCTTCAACTGCAGTTTCAAAAGGGGAGTCTTCTGATTGTGATATGGGCTCTTTGTAAGGTTGCTCCACCTCGTTGTACTCATCATAATATCCAAAGTTATCTTGGTAATAAGAATCCTCTTTGTTATCGCAATAATGGATGTTCTTAGTTTGCAAGCACTCATTAGAAAAGTGACCTTTCTGTTCATAGTGGAAACAATCAACATCTTGCTAATCTTGCCTAGGAGGATTAGGAGTAGGACCTCTCCCTCTGTTATTAAGTCCCTGCGGCGCTAGCTCCCTTGATATCTATTTTGTAGTGGATGATCCTGCATATTTTATGGTTGCCTCTAAGGCAACATTTACATTTGTGGACAGGATTGAAAATGGGTGTGGAGGTGGTCTGTAACCTTGAGGTGGAGTCCGATTAAGCTGTGAATCTGGACCTCTCATCACAGGAGATTCTCCAACCGAAGAGCTGAAATATCGAAGACATTGATGTCTTAGTTGTTGTTCAATTTACTAGGCCTTTCGATGAATGTCATCAACATATTTAAAATTATACATGACCATCTTGCATTAGATTTCATGGCGTAATCGAGCTTGATAGCGGATAGCGGCAGTGCGATCAACTTCTCTAAGCTTGCAACGGATAGTGAGCTCATTGAATTTTTAACCATTCATTGATAAAGTTCCTTGCTTGAATGCGAGAAGTTCTTGGAGAAGGGTATCGATCTAATTTGAAGGCAAGTACTTTCCAACTTCTCTCTCATGTCAGCCCATCTGGTGATAGTAGGGTGACCCGTGATGAGATTGTTGCCATCGATGTTGCAACACTAAACTCTTGTTGGACCGTTTAGCTTAACCATAACAATGGTCATTCATTGAACATCATCCATATTATGCCATGCAAAATAATCGACGAGTGCGGCAATCCAGTTGACAAATCCTTTTGCATTAAAATGACTAGTGAAGTCTGGAACTTCAACTCGTACTTTCTTAGTGGTGTCATCTTCTTTTGAATCTCTTAGAGGCTTGTTAAGGTTTCTTTATGCAAAAACCTGTTGCATGAAGTCATAAAGAGACTTCGAATGGCTAGTACCGTTTTAATATACTGAAGGTTCAGTGTGAAGATTTGTATTATCAGTTGGATCTTTGTTTAGACCATGCTGCTCATCTTACATTTCTCTTCGTAGTTGGTCAACAATTGTTTCTAAATAAACTACTCTTTTGAATAGTTCAGTGATGCAATTGTCTCATTGTTGATTTGTAAGCCTCCCTCGATAGATGTGACTGCTACGGGTAGACATCGTATCAAAGAAGTAATGTTGATAGAATTAGAAGTAGAAGGTAGGCAAGAAATAGCCTAGAAAGTGCTGAATTTGATTTAAAGATAGGCTGCAAAAGAAAGGGCAAAGTTACAAGAGCAAATAGGGAAAAAAGAAGAGGAAACAATATGCAATAATGACAAATATGTACTTTTTGTTGTTGTTAGAACAATGGTAGGAAATTCCTGCAAGTGGCTATAATGTTGTTTAGATGGGGTTGGTATAAATAGGTTTAGAATTGTCTGTATATAGGTTAGATTGTAAACATGATGTCACAAATTGCAAACAGTGAGTTTTTGGGAAGTTCTAAATGATTCTTAGCATGGTTTTCGTGGGCTTTGGAGGTTGATTTTTAGTGAGGGAGTTTGAAAGAAAAAAATGTAGGAAATGTAATTAAATGTAAGATGAAAATGAGACAATTGATATCCACAAAAAAAGAAAAGAAAAGAAAAGGGAGGCAATTAATGGATGCTAAGGAATTAAACACAAGTAAATATAGGGATAGATTGAAGAAGAACTAAGATCTATTTACGAGTTGTGGATCAAAGGGAGACAACTGATGGATGATAAGGAATTAAACACAAGTAAAGACGGGGATAGATTGAAGAAGAGCTAAGATAAACTTACAAGTTGTTGATCTCGAGCATTGATCCACCGAGGATTTGGCTTTGATACCAATATGATGCAAGCCAGATTGGTGGAAGGATCTACCCAAGCGTAGGCACCTTCATGTCACACAACACTTGTGTTCTACCAAATGGAAAAAGAGTTATGAATTTTTATTGATGAGCTCAAAATACAAGGGGGAGATCCTTAAAGAGGCCTCATAGCATTCCAAATAAAGTATTTTTTTTAGTACATGGATTTCTTTTTCTAAATTGGACATTTAATGAATCTAGACTAGAAATTCATTGAACTAGACTTAGAGTCGAATAAAGGAACTAAATTAGAATTTGGACAACTATTCTAATCAAAGCAATCATGATTTAATGTTTTATTGATCCGGCTGATTGCTACGTATAGTTGGTGAGGATTTAATGCCTTATTTGTCTGATTGGCTGTTACACAGCTGGATTGGGTTGGGCCTATTAGATTGGATATGGGGCTGTTCTTGGGCCTGGCCCATGAGTCTTGGGACTACTTGATATGGCTGACCTACATTAGTCCCTGACCGTCAAAATGGTGTTAAAATTTTGGTATACTTTGAAGCTCCTCCCAATCTTTCAATGGCAATTCAATCTAGTGAAATAATTGTGACTGAAATTGGTGGAGATATGAACGGAGGGGAATAGCTACTTGATGAAAAACAAGAAATCATTGTGTTCCTATAGAGGAATGGGACAATGATGTTGGTGGAGTGGTTGGATACTACAAGCTGTTCCAATCACTGCTGGAGTTTATGTGCTGCATCCGTGGGCATATGAAGATCCGACTCATTAGATTATGCAAGTTGCTGAATCTATAGTATGCATTAATCTTGTTTTTTACATACCCCTTGCCTTCTAGCTGGCAGTTTTTGAATGTTAAGCAAGATTCTACTTTTAGAAAGTTTTTGATGTCTAGTTACATTATAGCTCTCTCAGTGTATATTCTGTACTTAAATCTTCTTTTTTCAATAAAATTAATTGTATTCATAAAAAAAGGTTTATTGATGTCTCTTTCACACTACAAGATTAATTTGTAATTTTGATGCATCTTTGGGCTTGGTTTACCTCATATCATATTTTTCCTACTGTGTGATATGTGCAATTGTTTGTTTCTTTAGATTTTATATTTAGTTTTCAGGTGAATCCGTCTTCTGTTACCTTCCTCTTGAATAATGACTATGATATTATATTATGTTTGGTACAAACATTTTGCACCTTCAACTTATGACTTGAAGATAATAATCCATTCAGTGATTTCGATTATTGGTCTTGAATTTTTATACAGTTCATATCATATTTTCCTGCTGTGTTCTCATAGCAAAATAAAAAATAAAAAAATTCCTGCTGTGTAGTACCTGCAATTGTTTGATTGAAATTTACTTTGTATTCATTTTTTTCTGGTGAATCTGTTATCTTTTCTTTTCCTCATAAAAATGCTGATTATGAAGTCAAGATGGATGGTTTATTTACAAACATTGTTCATCTTCAGTTAACTGGAAGGCTGGTAAGCCTTTCTCTTCTTTAGAGATACCTGTTAGGGCATACGATTGAGGTTGTGTTGTAATATACTGGCTTGAAGCTTTGATGTTTGTGTATACAAATTATGTTCTAATATATTATTCTAACTATCAGGTATGCCTCGAAAGCTTTTGTATACAGAATTTGAATTTATGATTTGCTTGTATCTTATTTAGGTGTTTTCACTATCAGTGACTGAAATTGGAACTCTAATAAACCTTGGTGCAAAGGGTTCGTGTGAATTTTTTCATGACCCCAATAAAGGGAAAAGGTACCATCCCTTACTTTTTAGTGTTTTTGAGAAAAAACATAATTCTTTTTCAAATTGTGAATCGGTTTAATTAGTCGTTGTGATTGCCAATCTCATTATATAAACAGACTAGGGGATATCAATTTTATTTACTTCAATTCACTCTTGTTGGTCCATGTTGGCATTGCAGGTTCTGGTTAACTCGTTGGCTGGAAATCATTTCCATCCTTATTTGCATCATAATCTCCCTTTAAATGTGATAATTAATGTTTTTAATTTTTTTCCTCAAGATTTTCTTGTTCCATTAGATTGCAAATTGAATCATCATCATCTGAATCCACCAACTTTTAGATCGTTTTAAATTGTTTCTTTACTTCATTCCATTTAGGATTCTATCTATTTCTGCTGAGCTTCTAAAACTTGTTGTTTTGCATCTCTTTGGAGAAATTGTAGAAATTACAGTTAAACCAAGTTAATCAGACAAAGGAAGTATCTCTCAGAAACTGTATAGTTAGCCTAATGAATTGGGAATTTGGGCTACAGGTAATACTAAATAGGAAAGAACCCTGTAAGATTCTGAGGAAATGTTTAAGGTTTTGGGCTTGGTTGATTCTCTAACATGGACCGGTAAAGCTCATGTCTATTGTGCTCAATATAAGTGTATCTTCTTTGTGCTATCATTTACTACAGTTGTGCTCTGTACACATGCACATGCAAATCTATTGGGGAATTAGATGTATATGAAGTAAAATGAACTATGAAGAAGGCTGTGCCACCTAAGTTCTCCCCATCTTCAGCATTTGCAAGGCATTCTGCTATGCCCTAATTTTTCTATGAACATGGTAGATCAATAACCTGGCAAACCAATAAGCTGGAAAATATTGAAGCACCTTGTTCTTTTGCATGGAGGATTTTAATTGCTAATTTATTAATTGCTTTATTGACTGCAAGGTTTTTGGGACTATTAAGTGCTCTGTATCCTAAAGAAATATGGGTTACTCGAAGTGCTTTGCATTTAGCATTGTAGTTCAGACATATTGTTTTGCCTATTTAATACAACTGGTTGATGAAATTTATGCTTTACTGTTGTATGGAGTCATGAGTGATTTTTGCATGTATTGCTTGTATAACACAAAGTTTTACATGTTGGTATGAATTGGGATGGGTGATTTTGCATTAGCCAATTATGTCAGTTCATAAAACATGTGATGGTTTATAGAGCCTAAACTTATCATACTACAGATGCCTGCTGGCTAACACTAGCTGACATTTACATCTCATGATTGTCATATGTTTTGCTATCTTTTTATTCAAGTTTGATTAGCATCTAGGAAAAGGCAGAGTGATCTGTAGTATGTCTTCATTATTAATCATATTCTCTACCCTTGGAAGTGGTTAAGTGCAAGTATTTACCTTTTATTCCTAAAGTGGCTGGTTTATAGGTCAAAGGCCTGAGTTAAAGTCTTATCCCCTTTTTAGTCTTTAAAAACAAAGATTTCCACTTATAAGATGGTTCGTTATTTTTGTATGTGTAACTTATCTTAAAAAGATGGGATCTATGATTCCAACATATCTTAGTGTAGCATTTGATTTCTTTGAGAAGAGAAATATGGATTCCATAGTATATCATAATACATTGTTTGTAGAAGAGCCTTTGTTGTTTTTTATTTTATCGTCATTCTTGGATAATCTAGAAATTTTGTTGTGTTTTGCAGCGAAGAAGGGAAGGTTAGGAAGATTTTGAAGGCTGAGCCCCTTCCAGATGGCTCTGGCCATTTTTTTAACCTCAGTAATTATCTCATTTCTGAACTCTTTTGGTGATGATTTTTGGAATTTAGATTTTTTTGTTTGTTTGTTTGTGCCAGTATGATAAAACAGCTTGCTGTGTATGCACTGTATTTGGTTCTTTTGCTATTTAATGGAATGTGACTGTTTAGAACATCTGCTGGGATTTCTATAGGCTGGGCTTGTCAGATTCTGGTTCTCCTCAAGCTCCGCCTATTTGTGCCTTGAAATTTCAATGAACTCGTAGAGTAATATATAGTTGTCTGTATTATGATCACTTGCAATGCATGTTTTTTTTTTGGATGAATACAATGCATGCTTGCTTTTACCTGCATAACTTAATACACAATCTGAGAATGGAAACCGTAAGTTTGAGTATGAAATATCAATTCTAACAGTGTAATGGTGTAGTGGTATTCTGGTGCGCATGCATGTGTCATTGGCAAGGCCCATTATGGGTCTCCTAATAGATTTTCAAAGCTAGAAGTCAACTCAGTCAAATGCTTGTAACCAACTAACCATCCCAATTCACAGATGCAGTGATTCGATCACCGATTGGGTTGATCTTTGACCTAGGAGATTTCTCATAGTGAGACCCATTTGTTCTCTCCCCATGCACATTTTGCTTGTGTGAAATATGTATGGAATGCCATAGCCGAATTATAACTTTTATTCATTTCAAAATATATTATCTGATAATACGTACTAGGTTGATTCAGTATAGAAACACATGCGGAAAGGGCAAATAATCAGTATTTACATTTTGTTAGCTTTCATTGATTATAAGTTGGAAATGGATCCACTACTTACTATCAACATGAAAATGCTTGTAATTAGTTAACTGCTGGTGTAGAACTCATAGTTACCAGAGTGAGAAGTGAAAGCAGAAAGCAAGGCTCAATAAATTCTTGGGAAGTGAGAAGCGAAAAACGATAATAAAATAAATATTAAATAACCATAAATTATAAAAAAAAATTCAACTACAATAAAATAAAGTGAATAAATGTAAAGAAAGTACAAAAAACCTAGAATCTATACTATGCAAGTACAACGAATCATGACATATAAATCAATATGCAAACCATTTGTTACTAGTATGGCCAATCATACCTTAGATTTTACCAAACATAAGATTTTTTGTAAATAACTTACATCTTACAGTCAGAAATAAAAAAAAAACTTGTATAAAAACCATTGGATTTAAATCATTTTTATTGGATTGGAATAAAATAATTTAAACAATGAATTCTATTCTAAATCTTTTTTTTTCCCTACAAAATCATTACTAAAATCTTATAGATAAGATTTTATTTAATGCTAATAGCATAGGATTTACATTAAATAAAGTACAATATTGTTTATTAGATTGCTTCTCAGTCAATTCTCTAGACATTTCTCCTTGCTTCTCCAGAGGTTTTCACTTATTTCCCTAGATAGCTTTCACTTGCTTCACCGAGCTTCCCACGTTTGAGAAGCATGCTTTCCACTACTTGGGGAAGCGGAATGGATTTAGCTTCCCAAACGAGCTTCGCAGAAAGACTTCCCACCTTGTACCAAGATTCCCTGCAACTATGGTACAACTTTTTTCCATCAGTCTGATCAGCTCCAAGAGGTTGGAGATTCACAATTGTTGATCTTCTTGGTTTTCTGCATTCCAACTTAGTCAAGTGCTCTAAGAGGCCGGGATACCTTGGTACCCCCCCCTCCCCCCAAAAAAAAACTCGACTAACGACTCAACCGTTATCCCAATTACTTAGGGTAAATCTTGTTTCCCGTTCAACTCTATCTAGGGCTCTGCACCTTCCGTCAAATCATGTATGCAGGTCTTTTCTCATTACCTTGATCCATGTCCTTTTGGAGCTTTCAACTTACACCATATCAGTCCTCGTTGGTGCTGTCATTGACCTTTGTTGCACATCACCTAACCATCTTAGTCACCATTGGTGCTACCCCTAGTCCCTAAGTACCCCTCATATGCATGTCATTTCTAGTCTTGCCACTCATCCATCTGAACTTCTTCATCTTAGCTAAGGTCATCCTTTGTATGTGATGTTTTCTTGATTGCCAACATTCTTCTCCATAAAATGTGACTTGTCTTACGGCAGTCTTATAAGATTTACCCTCCAATTTTATTGGTATGCATTGATGATGCAGGACAGCCTATTGGATGGCGCAGGTTAATGGGCCCACAAAAACTAGGACAGGTTCTCACTCAAAATTCAACCCAGCAGAGTAATATGAGGGTTGCGAAATATAGGCAATGACCTGGCAATAAGTATGAATAATAATAGGCTTTAGATACATAAAGCAGTCCCGGATGCAATAAAAAAATAAAGGTTAAATTCAATCAGATATGGCAGTAAGTATACTCATTAAATCAGGCCCTCCAGAGTATATAAAGAATAAATATAAATAATAAGGATAAGCTGCAGGGATTCTCACTTTAACAAGAAAACTTGGGACAGCTAAAAGGGGTTCTACAGAACTCAACCCAAAAGGTATGGATGCTGGGTTTGGAATGCAGGGAGTCTGAATGGTTATAAAAGGCCTATTACATACTGCTGCAGGGTTATAATAAATGTTTTTAGAAGTTCTGCAGCACCTGATTAGATCTGGGTTTAATACGGGTGTTCAAAAGGGGAATAGGGTTTTAGAAGCAGCCGCAGGTATAGAGGATACAAGGGAAGGTGCTGCAGTGGTTGTGGGGTAAGAAGGTTATAAGGGTTTTGCGTCTGAATAAGGCTTTCAAGCAGGGTTACAGATTCAGCAACAGAATAGAAAGGGTTTGAGGTACTGAAAAGTAGGGTTTAGGCCAGGTTTGTGCCTGCAGAAACTATCAGAAGCTTCTGTTATAATAGAAGGGTGAAATCCTCAAAGGGAAATCCCGAAAACCCCAGCCGAGAACCCCAAAGATGGGTTTCTGGTTACAGACCTAAAACAGATTAGGGAGGGAGTCAAGAGGCTGCTGCAGGCTTCTGAACAGATGGGTTTTGGTTTCTAATGGGTAAAACAGACAGGGTAAGGGAAATAGTATAGGTGAAGGCCTCAATACTTGGTTGCCATGGGTTCTAATGGTGAAAACAGCAAGGGGTATGGGTATTTTGAGGGATGCAGGCCTGTGGTAATTCAAGAAATTCAGTGAGATGTTTCTTTCTTGAAAGGGTTGAAGGGAATTAGATGAAACAGCAACTTGAGTGATCAAGAATCGGAGAAGAGACACCAAGCACGTAGTTCTTGAATTGAAACCACCAATAAACAAAGAAAAGAAAAAAAAGAAGAGGAGATAGATAAAGGAAGAAGATGATCTTACCTGTGTTGCAGCATCTCACCACACGCACAAGCTTCTTGGCCTCTCTCACCAAGTTTGAACAAAACCTAGGAATCTTTCCAAGGGAAAACCAGTTGCTGGTTTTGGAGAAAACCCAACTGTGAGCTTTTCTTTTCAAAAAAATCTCATTTCCATCAATAAATTCTTACATCCATCGACCACTTATTGTAAAGACTCATAATACGAGAAGTTTAGAAATTGCTAACATTAGAAACTTTTGTCTAACTGGACTCTTACATAAGACTTCCTAATTACTCACTTTCTAAAAGAAAAATAGACCAAAACGTAGGAGTCTTTAAACATAACATAATGTCTCAACAAAAATACCCAAAAAACAATAACTAAAAGGACCTTCATATTCTAAACCTATAAAAACAGAAAATAATTAAGTAAAAACATAAAACAGCACTACTAAAGGACTTTACTTGCAAACTAAAAACTCCATGTGATGCCACCAAAGCACATGTGACTCCCCTAGGCTTTCAATGTCCGCATCAATTGATCACACAACACATTAGGAGCACCTTTGTACTTTGTCAACCCTGTGCTAATTCTATGGGAAACATCTTCTTTAGGCTTTGCTTCCTTATGGATGATCGAGCAAAGATGATTTAACTGATCATTATAGGGTGTCTCTTGGTCATCAATCTTAACTATTTCCACATTTCTTCTCCTATATTTACTAAAATTACAGTCCATGTATACTATTTAGTCTGGGTTTTCATTGACACCTAATGATTCCAAAGCATCCCTTCATTGTCCAATTTATGCGTTAATTCTCCCTCTGGTCTTGTCATTCAAAACTATGTCATCAGCAAACAACATACATCATAGGTCCTGCATCTGCCTAGTAAACTCATCCATAACCCTGTTACAAAGAGATACATGCATGATGCAGACTTCTGGTGTAATCCAATCATGATTGGAAAGTTACTTCTCTCCCCAGTTCTAAAAATAAAAGCAGATATAGTTTCTGACACTAAATTTTCCAAGAAATTGTTATTCTTGCTCTGATCTTTGTTCTCTTTTTGTTTTATGGTATCTTTTTGCAGGCGTTCAAAACAAGATTTTGAATGTGGAGGAGAGCATTTATATCCCTATTACCAAAGCAGAGTTCACAGTTCTTGTCTCAGCTTTCAATGTATGGTACCACTTCCTCTACACCCCTTGTGAAAGATATGAATGTCATTTATAAAAGTGTTGATATTATCAATCATAAGAAGGGGAGGGGTGAATCCTGAATTATTCTTGTGTGCGTAAGATGTCTGCATTATTCTTGTATGCGTAAGATGTCTGCATAAACTTTAGCTAACACCTGGTTAAACCATACTGTTCAATCATGGTCCAGCACCTGGTGGGTCATAAGCCAAAAATCACAGTAATCAGATGACACCAGCATCCAGCCAAAATGACTTCTTGTGAACTGTTGAGCATAATTTTATCCTTCCTAAAACAGTTCACTGATCAGATGATCAGGCTTTTCTAATCATTAGGAATCTCTTCCATTCCTGATCCAAGATGTGAGCCATTGATTGTCAAGGCCAGATCAATGAGGTGCCCATGATGAGGAATTGGTTTACAAGAAAATCTTGTGCCTGCCCTTTGCTCCTCTTTGAATAGATTCGCTTTTATATCTCTAAAAAATAAAAATTCCTGTGCCTATAGTGGATTTATGGTTACAGTAACATCTTGTTTTATTAACCTTGGTATTTGTTCTATGGAAATTCTTGTTGTCTGATTTTGGCTTGAATAGATAGATCATATTGTCGTCTACAAAAAAATTGTACTTTGGTTCTGGGTTGTGCCCCATCAACGAGGGGCCAATTGATTGAATGGTGTGGTTATGATTCGGTGAACCCTTTGGCCATGTATAATTTGTGAATGGATACAAAATGCTCACCTTAAGGAATGCTAACCACTGCTCTTTGTCAGGCGGCAGGCACATCAGCGCCGAAAAGTGAATATGCGCCCCCCAAAAAAGTGAAAATCACTTTTCTACATTGATGTGTCCGCCCCTGACAAGGAGCAGTGACGAGCATTTGTTAAGGAAAGCATTCAGAAACCGATCCCCTTTTTGCTCTCCCTCTAATTACGGAAACCTCTGCTAACTAAACCAAATTGGCGAAGAAGCAGAAAACAGAATCTCCATAACAACTTCTAATATAATGGCAACAATAACAAGTGCAAATACAACAATGCAAAGAAAGTGAAGAAGAAGAAGAAAGTGGGGTGGCGATAACAGAGGAACATTAGAGTGTGCCCTATTCATCTTCTCTATTCAATCTAGAGGGAGAGAGAGAGAGATTTATGAATCTGGTTCTTATACAAGATATATATATATATATATATATATATATATATTACCCAAGATTTATGCATCCAGTTCTTACCTAAGATTAATACATATATAAGGAAAGACCTTTAGTCGTTGTTTGTAGAAGAAAATACAGAGGAAGAAAATGAGGTTGCACACCCCACCAAAACCTCTTAGATGCTTGAAAAAATCAACACTTAGTTCATGGTTTCAAGATGAGATGATGGTTTGTTGCTGGTGTTCCTTTAAAAGTGTTAGTGTATTTAAGGTTGTCAATTGGGTCGGGCTGGCCAGAAGCCCAACATGTCTGGCCCAAAAAATAATTGGGTTGGGCCAACCTAATTCTGGGCTGGGCTGAGTTTGGGCCCAACTTTTAGGCCTGAAGTTTTATTTGGGCCAAGTTTGGGTAGGCTCAAGTTCAGCCCAAGGCCCGGCCCAGCCCAAACTAGTTAACAAGTAATAATTTTATTTATATGGGGATATTAGCTCTATATATATATTTTTATTCTTTTTGGATTCATATATTTGTAACAAATTTACTATCATCAAATAGTTCAAGTGTCAACTGTTAAAAAAACCCCATATAATATAGATTTAGGGATAATTATGAACCTAAAATAAACCCCAAAATTAAGGAGTTTTAATTCGGGTTGCCCGAACTCGGCCTGAAGCCCGTTGTTTTAAAACGGGCTGAGTCTAGGCAAAATTTTTAGGCCCAAAGTTTATTTGGGCTGAGTTTGGGCTGGGGCAAAACATTTTGGGTTGAGTTTATACAAACCTTGTCCCAGGCTAGCTTGGCCCGATTGACAACCCTAAGTGTACTTGATGTCAATACCATGGGCAAACCATATGTAAGGTCTATGTCTTGTAAGTGTCTAATGTGCTCCCAAGTTCAAGACAAGAGACAAGCTAAACAAAAGACTTTAAGAAAGACCAAAAGTCATCTCAGATTGCCCATTCCACAAAAGGTATAAAGTATGCTTTTCGTATAGATAGAATCATTTACCAAAATGTGAACCTAAATATGTGGGAGAAATCCACAAAAGACCTAATGAAAAACTGCACAAGCACAACCCCTGCACTCAACCTAGAAAAGTGTAGAGATCAAGGCCATGATCAATCATGACCAGGATCTTGGACACAGTCTGAGACTCCTAAACGCTTAGCCCCTTCAGGCGTGATCAATCACCAAAAAGATCACGACCTGAGCCCAAGAACCGTGACCTATCACAAATATCGTGATCTATCACGAGCTAAAGTGGCTTGGAGCTAGATTCGTGATCAATCACGAGGGTAATTTTTGTCAAACTTCATTTTTTATTCCTCCCATGCGAAATGTTTCGAAATTTAAACCCCATTTTCAAAAATTGAAGGCTCTAAAGAGTTTGATGTTTTCAAATATTCCAATCCAAGGACTTGGAATGCTCCTCACCCTTTATAAAAGTGAAAGTTTCCCTTTAGGACAAACACTTCAAGCAAACTAGAGAGTGTTAGAACCCTTGTTAAAAAAAGAGGCTCCTCCATTGAGAAATCTCTCTTTCTCACTGTTTTGAGCTATACTAGCTATCATCTTCTCCAAAGTTCACTCTCCCATCTTCTCCTCTATAATACCAAGCTACTATCATTGAGGAGAACTACTAGAACCAAGGCTTAAAGTTTGTGGGTGTACTAAGGCATACTAGCTCAACAAGGAGCACTCCCACTTGGTAAAGTAACAACATTAACCATCTAATGGTAATATTTGCTTACTCTTACATTCATTCGCATTCATTTGTATTCATATTCATATATATTTTGCTTTGCTTTCACCAAAGACACCGAAAGCTTGACCACACTCACCGAAGACAGCTTGTAGTGTGGGTTTTGTATATTTTGACCTAAATTGTATTAGGCAATCTAAATGAAATATACCTAAGCTTAGAGGTGAGCTTTAAAAGAGTAGATGTAGGTCATCATGCTGTAAAACTATAAATCTCTTATTGTGGATTGATTGTATGACTGCTTGTCTCTTTATTTCTATGCTTGTAGTTAATCGTGTACACCACCTATTTGACAATATACTTGACTAAACACTTTGTAGCACACACACTTGGATTATTTTAAAGAAACTAAAAGTGAATTTAAAATCAATCCTAACATACTAAAAAGGGGTAAAGAATTTTTAAATCCTATTCACCCCCTTCTAGGATCAACCTACTAGGTATTTTAATTGGTATCAAAGCATAGGTTACTAACATAAGTATTAACAACCCAAGTTAGATCCTAACAAAATTCTTAGAACAACACTAGATGGCCAGAGAGGATACTAACATGTCTATTAGCACTCCTCTATTTTTCAATGGAAGTGATTATGGATATTGAAAATCTCAAATAGAGATTTTCCTAAATGATTATGACCACAAGGTTTGGGATGTCATATTGAATGGCTATATACTTCCTGACAAACCTAAAAGTGAATGGACCGCCACTGAAGCAAAGGCTCACAAGTACAACTTTAGAGCCCTAAATGCAATAACTAATGGTCTAACCCCCAATGAGTTTAGGAGAATAGCTCATCTAAAGACAGCTAAAGAAGCATGGTTGCTTCTTTTGATCACTCATGAGGGTACAGTGTCATTAAAATGTCTAGGCTTCAAATGTACATTACACAACTTGCAGGCCTTAGGGTGGAGGAAGACAAGAAAGTCTTCCATTTCAATGCCAAGTTTTCTAACTTGCCAAATGTCATGAGAAGCCTAGGAGAGGACATCCCAGAGTCAAAAATAGTCTGAAAAGTGCTTAGGTCACTCCCAAAAAAGTTTAGACCTAAAGTGACTACGATTGAGGAGAGCAAGGACCTTAAAACTATTAAGTTAGAAGAATTGATAGGTCCCCTTCAAACGTTCGAGCCTGCCATTAAGGTCACTATTAAGAAGAATGGCATAGCCCTTAAGGCAGAGAAACCTTCTGGATCCACCGAGGATTTGGATGACAACTTAGCCTTGCTGGCTAAGAAGGTTAAGAAGTGTTTTAGGAGGAATGCAATGGATTACTCTAAGAAAAAAATAAGAAGATCATTCCCTAACTATAGGGAGAAGAAGGACTTCTCCAAGGAAACCTCCCATTTGCTATAAGTACAAAGGGAGAGGTCAAATTTCTAAGGATTATGGTAATAAGAAGAACAAGTTTAAGACAAAGGACAAGGCCAAGGCTATAACTTGGGATGATGATTATAAGGTTTTAGAAAATGAATCTCAAAATAGTAAGGAAGGTCCCTCACAAGAGATCAAAGCCTTTATGGTTTTCAACATTCCTAGGAGTTCACTTCTAGACGTGAGTGACTCTAGTAGTGAGGATGAGAGAGATGATGAAGAAGAGGAGGAGACCTATTATGGACAAGAATCCTTTGATGACCTCTCCATTCAAAGTGTTAAGTTAGGGAACAAGAACAAACAACACAAGAGGGAAATCAAAGAATTGACTAAAAAGTTAAGATCCCTAGAAGACACCATCTCCATCCTACAACAAGAGTCTTCTACGGAAAGTGAAAAGGAAAATGAATTTTTCAAGGAAAACAACTTGTTCCTATGTGTAAATGAGGAAATAAACCTAAAACTTGTAGAACTAGAAAAAAAAGCCTAGTGAAGCTAAAATATTTCTAGGCCTAAAGAAGTACAATAGGAAGCATGAGAAGAGAAGACTTCTCGAGGACAATAAAAAATTGTTCAATAAGGTTCTTGAGCCTAAGGAAAAGCTTAAAAGAAGGAGACCAGTAGTGATGACTCACTCATCCAAGAGTTTGAGGATTAAGACAAGGCCTTGAATGAGAGAAGTACTTCTTGTAACCACCTCTCACCATGACAGACATATTACTGTACACATGTCAAACTTAGAATGCTAACACATGTCATATAAGTTCTGTACATATATAGGACCACTTAAATGCACATATATTGATCTGAACATTGGCACAACTTTAAAAAGACATCAACAAAAATGTAAAAATAATCTATGAATGAAACTTATACCTTTGGATAGGAATGGAATTCTAGAGTTCTATGCAACAAACGGAAAGCAAAACGGATACAAAATAAAAAAAGTTAAAAGCAATTTACTAAACAAGGAAAAAAAGGGTCAAGGACATGACAAGTTCTGAAGTTATTTTAGACAGTTGAGATAACTTTACGAATAAATTTTTATCAATACAGATAATATATGCTTGGAAATATCTATGAGTCTATTTTCCAATGCGATAAACGGTGAGTGAATTGAAGTTTCTTAGAAGAAGTTATGACAATTTTCCCACCAAGTGGCTATGCCATCTAGTATGATCTAAGTTAATAGATTTTGAGGTAAATTAAAAAATAAACCAATAAAAATGTATGATGAATTAGAGAGCAAGCTCTATATTCTTGGAAATGTCTTGAAGTCTAGTTTCCAACAAAAAAATAGTGAGTGAATTAGAGTTTTGTATAAAAGTTTTGGCGAGATGACATCACCAAAGCGGAAAATTTCGTACAACTATGATTTTTACAAAATTTTAAGGACTTTTTCACTAGACTTACCTAAACATGAAATTGGGGATTAGGGTTGCTATTTAGACCTATAAAAATATAGAAACTCATAAAAAGGAAGATCTTTGAAGAAGTTTTGCAAGAGTAGGGATTTTGAAGAGAGAAAGGAAGAGGAAAAGCTAGGTTTTACAAATATTTGGGGATTTTTTTAAAGAACAAAGCTATGAAAGACTTTTGCACACCAAGAGGTAAGAATACATGTAAACTATTGTTTTGTTTTAATTTTATAGGTTCCTAGATCTTTGTTAATCTTGTTTAGCAAAAGATTTTGATCATTTTGTTCTAAATTTGAATTGTTTTAAGTTCTTAGAGCTTGTTTTGTAAAGAAAAATTTGTTTTTATAAGAATACAACTAAACTATTGTTTTGATGTCATTCTTTAGGTTACTAGAAATCCATTGATTATATTTTTTAAAGGTTTTAATTGTTTTTTAACTAGATTTGAATCGTTCTTCAAGGATTTTGGTTTTACCTAAAGTTTTAAAACAAGATTTTGAAAGAAATAAAACAGTTTTACAAGAACATGATGTAAAAGTTATTTGTCTTCAATTCTATATGATTTTAAAGAGTTGAGTCATCAATTTTAAATCCGATTTGTATAAATGATACATGTAGAACTATGTTTTTAATGGAAAATCAAGAGTTTTAAAAGAGAGTTTGAATCCTTAAATTGTAAAAGTTATTCTAAGAATAGTTTTGATCTTCTAAATAATTTTAGAGGTAGCTATTTATTAATGTGAGTAGGCATTATCACATCTATTTTACATTTATTTATGCATTTTACACATAGATATAGGAGATTTCTTAATATTTATTTTTATGCTTAAAATGGTATATTAATGCATATTTTATTTTTTAAGAAGTTTAAAATCAACCAACTAATCACATGGGACCTAAATCTAAGAGAAGAAAACTACAACTCCAAATTCGGAAAAAAATTTGGATAGAGAAATTTGAGTCAGCTACAATATTTTGGCCATAATATCTACCACGATATTGGATTGAGGTGAAATACATAGCTTTGGAAAGAAGATTTGAAGCCCGACAATTTTTCATTTCAAGAAGCAGAGAAAATTCATACATTTTCTAGGTTAATATTAAGCTGGAAGTCGACCCAATCTTTAATGCAAAAATAATATTAGATAATTCCAAATCATGAGTTGGGTAATTC
>JAOXJP010269896.1:0-20262 GCA_025762735.1 Platanus orientalis | reverse complement strand
GTTATCACTATCAGCATCAATAAAACAGGGAGTCAAGTGCTTTACATTAAACACATCAGAGGTCTTTAAATGACTTGGAAGACGAATTTGTATGCGTTGTCATTGATCTTTTGTATGACCTCACAAGGCCCCACATTCCTCTCCCATAACTTGTTATACTCACCCACAAGAAAGCGATCAAGTATGAGTACAACCAAAACTAAATCACCAACATCAAAAGTTACTTTGTGTCAATGGATGTCAAACTGTGCTTTGTACTTGCCATTGCTTTCTTCTATCACCTTCTTCACTTGTTTATGAACTCCACGAAGATAATCTGTCATCTCAAAAGGGCTCAGCTAGGTAGTTTTATTATTGGAACGGTTCTAAAAAAATTCTCCTTGTGATAAAGCTAGGTCCCATTGCTACTGCTTGTTTCTCGCCAAACTCCTCAAAAGATTTCCCAAGCTCCGATTCACCACCTCTATCTGGCCATCTATTTAGGGGTGATAAGCATTACTGAAATTCAGCTTAATCCCCATCTTTTCCCATAAACTCTTCCAAAAATGGCTCATGATCTTCATATCTCAATCCAAGGTAATAGATCTTAGGACCCCATGTACATAGACAATCTCTCGAAAATAAAGGTGAGCAATCCGGGTGGCATCCATAGTCTTCCAGTAAGTTACAAAATGAGCCATCTTTGAAAATTGATCTACTACCACAAAGATAGAATCCATGCTCCTCTGTGTACGAGGCAACCCCAATACAAAATCCATGGGACATCTGGCATGGGTAATAGGGTGTATAGGCCAGCATTTGTGAGGACTCCTTTTGATCTTTGGCAAATAAAGCATCACTCCACATAATGTGCCACATCACTAGTTAACTTTGGCCAATAATAATTTTATGAGACCAATGTCAACATCTTGTCTCACCCAAAATGCCCCTCTCCATACAATTCCCGTAATATTTGCTCTCTTAATAAACAATCCGGAATGCATAGCTATAAACCATAGAACAGATAGCCGTTAAGCATAACATAATCATTGCACTCACCTGTAGTCACCTCTACATATATCTTCCCAAAGGAGGGATCCCCCGCATACAACTCCCTGAAGGTGTTAAATCCCCTTTGGCATGCATGGTGGTAAAAAGTATAACCCGCCTACTCAAGGCATCTGCAACTTGATTCAAACTCCCTAATTGGCCCCCGCATACAACTCCCTGAAGGTGTTAAATCCCCTTTGGCATGCATGGTGGTAAGAAGTATAACCTGCTTACTCAAGGCATCTACAACTTAATTCAAACTCCCTAATTGGTGTCTTAAGGAGAAAGTGAATTCTTGAAGGTAAGCAACCCACTTGGCATGTCTATGGCTAAGCTTCTATTGGCCATTAATGTACTTCAAGGCCTCATGATCAGTAATGAGGATGAACTCCTTCTGCACAAGGTAATGATGCCAATGTTTCTAAGACTGCACAATGGCATAGAATTCTAAATCATAGGTGGAATAATTCTTCTTAAACCCAGATTGCTTCTCACTAAAAAATGCAACCAGATACCCTTCTTGGCTTAGAACACCGCCAACACCAACTCTAGAAGCATCGCAATTGACTTCAAAAATCTTCTCGAAATCTGGGAAAGCAAGAAAAGGTGCTTCTATCATCTTTTGCATCACCATTTGAAAGCTTGATTTTGTTTCTTCAGTCCACTGGAAAGTTTAGCCTTTTAGGCACTCTGTGATAGGGGCGGGCAATAAAGGTACTAAAATTTTGCATAAATCGTTGGTAGAACAACGCCAATCCATGGAAACTTTGGACATCATGTAAACTCTTGGGTGTTGGCCACTCTAGAATTACTACCACCTTAGATTGATCTGCATGAATACCAACAGTAGATACAACAAAACCAAGAAAAGCAATAGAGATGATGAGAAAGGAACACTTATTCCGATTGATAAATAAACACTCATTTCGTAGTGTTCCAAAAACCTCTCTAAGGTGCTCCAGGTGCTTCTCCTGCGATGGGCTATAGATGAGTGTGTCGTTAAAGTACACGACAATGAACTTCCCCATGTAAGGCCGCAACACCTGTTGCGTGAACCTCATGAATATGCTAGGTGCATTGAACAGACCAAAGGACATGACCATCCACTCGTATAAGTGATACTATGTCTTGAATGTCGTTTTCCACTCATCTCTAGGTCTGATTTTAATTTGGTGATACCTGCTCTTAAGATTAATTTTGGAAAATACCTTAGAACCTGATATTTGATCCAATATGTCATCCAACCGGGGAATCGAGAATCTATACATCATTGTAATCTGGTTGATAGCTCTACTATCAACACACATATGCCATGAACCATCCTTCTTTGGAACTAAGAGAGTAGGAACTGCACGACTCATACTCTCTTGAATGTAGCCTCTCTCCAGCAACTCGATCACTTGGCACTACAACTCTTCGGATTCCTTTGGGTTGAGGCGATAAGCTAGTCTGTTGGACAAGATTGACCCTGGCACGAAGTCAATGTGGTGTTGTATATCTCTCATTGGGGGCAAACCAAATGGTAGATCTTTCGACATCAAATATGTAAACTCAGATAATGCTTCATGTAACTCTACTGGCACATCTCCATCTTCTTCTAATCCTTTTCACATGGTATCAAGGCATACACCACACCTTCTTCTCCTACTTCTTCTAGGAATCGGGACATGGATAAGAGACTACCGCCTTTCTAGGCAGCTGGTACAGGAAGGGCTCCTTCTCTCCGCGGTGCTAACACTAACTTCTTTTCCTTGATGCTCATAGTGTAGGTATTTCATCATCCATCATGGACAACGCTTCGATCATATTGTCAAGGTCTACCTAACAATAAATGGCATGCATCCATAGACACTATATCGCACCACGCATTATCAAAATATTTTTTTCAATTAAAAATGAAACTAAACACCTCCTATCTACTGTTACCTCACTCCCTTTTTTTAACCAAGACAACTTGTATAGGTTTGGATGGCTATCAGTCTTTAGCTGAAGCTTTTTAATTACCTCTTTTGACACCACATTTTCACAACTGCCATTGTCAATAATAACCTTGCAAACTTACTCTATGATCATGCAGGTGGTATGGAAAATGTTGGTTCTCAACCAATATTTTTTAAAATCATCTTTTGGAGCCAATAGACTTTTTCTAACAATAAGAGTCGCATTCCCATCTCCATGAAGAACCTCCTCGTCCTTGCCATCATCATAAATAGGATCTCTGATGTTGACTTCCTCCTTTATTGTCTCGTCTTCAATCGGGATATTCTTACCCGCCCTACTAGCAGGTTTCTTGTAATCTTTCGATCGATGACCAGGTTCTCTACATTTAAAACAACGGATGTTGAGGTTGGAACTTTGGCCTTGTGTGGGCTGGGGGGTAAGACGAGGTTCTTGAGGATGGACCCCACATGCATTCTGATCTCCCCTCGGTGTAGATCTAGTATTGTTCCTAGCTTGTTGCTTCTCAACAACCAAGGCACGCTAGTAGGCTTCAAAAACTGTCTAGAGGGAGTGGAGACTAAAGACGTCTTGCAAGGGCTACCACAAACCACCTAGATACCATGCCACCAACTGCTCCTCTGTCTCGGATAAGTCATTCCGGGCAACCAACTGATAAACTTCTTTCGTGTAATCATCGACGGACCTCACACCTTGCCTTAACATGTGAAGTCATTGGAACAAAGATTGAGTGTATCCAAAGGGTAAAAAGTGACTCTTCATTTTCTTCTTCATCTTCTCCCAATCACCATTCTTAAATTTTCCTTGTCTTTCTCATGACCACTTCAATTGTTCCCACCAAGCGGTTGCTCGTCCCTTCAATTTGATGGTAACAAGTTTCACCTTCAAACAATCTAGAACCTCCTTGTAATAAAAAATCTGCTCTACTTCCTGTTACCAATCAATGAATCCCTCGGCCTATAGAGTGCCATAAAATTATGAAAGTTCAACTCTGAAGTTGAAGTCTCCATACCGCTCATCCCGACCACGCTATTCCTAATCCAAAATAGGATTGTGATACGGGTTCTCAAAACTGGATTCTGAATCGCGATCATCCATGTTTTGTGCTGCTAGACACAAGGTTAACTCAGCAACCTACCTCTGCAAGTCTTCAATCATCACATCTTGCATACTGCATTTGTGATAAGGGACTTCCTCATTCGGAACCTGCCCATGCCAACAACAACAATGAGCCATGAAAAATTGATCTCAAGAAGACGCTAAGCTTTGATACCAACTGACGTAGTAGACAAAAATAAGAAGAAACTCTTCTGAAAATATTATTAATTCCAAGATGCTTTCCTTCAAACTACAATGCCATATAAATACTATTTCGTATTAAACACAAAATTTGGCTGGAAAAAAAACAAAAAATAGAAAAAATGCATTAATTAGAACATTACTATAAATAGTAAAAACACCCTTTTCGAGGTCTAAATGATGGAATTTGGCTAAAAAATGACATGGTCCATGTTGTAGATCTTAAAGATTTGTCGTTTCCTTTTAGACTACCAATTTTCGTGCAATTCTGTAACTTTTCATAAATAGCAAAAATTATGCGAATTATGCCAGATTCTACCAATTCTTGCCTTGCACTAATCTTCTCTATCAAGATATTCCAGCGCCATTAATTTAAAATCTAACAACTTAACATCTGTCGACCCTTCTACGTCAGGAACCCTAATTCTTGTAGTGAATTGTGATGAGATCTTGTCATATTATGCTATGATCTTAGAAATCCCTGATCTAATTTGTAAGAAAAAATGATTTTACATCGTATATATATGTATTTCCTTGAGATGTTGGATATCTTTGGATTCCTTGCATTAGCCTAATGTTCTCAACGATAAATTCCTTCAAATATATGTTGGCTTCTAGCAATTTGAGATGTTTATTTGACTTCTCATGCTAGTTCATTAATTCTTGTACTCTACATGTTTGATAAAATGTCTCTTTCGAATTTTTCATATTACTCTCATGTTTCTTGGATGTATTTGGATTCCTTGCATTAGCCTAATATCTCCTATGATAAATTCCTTCAAATATATGTTAGCTTATGATAATTTGTGATGCTCTATTGACTTCTCATACTAGTTCATTAATTCTTGAACTTTATATGTTTGATAAAAAACTTCTTAAGGCTTCCCTTACTATTTACATGTTTCTTAGATATCATTTTTTATGATACTAATGAATGCCTATTGTGATAGATTTATTCTCTATTACTAAGTTAATGATGATAACATGTAAATAATATATATTCTTGTGCTATGGTTAAATAATGTTTCATGTAGTGATATGATAAAATAAGTTGGTTATGAAACAATGAGGAGTGTAATGGATTAAGAATCAACAAAACATAAAATAAGATAAGAAAAAAGAATGTTAAAATGTAAAGGTCAAGATCAAAATGTCAAGGCGTAAAGGTTAAGATGTAAAGATCAAGATCGAAATGTCAAGATGTAAAGGTCAAGTTATGGTCAAGGTCCTGCCATTGGGGAATATAATACAATGTGTAATATTTTATCAAGGTTCTACCATCCATTGGGGAGTCTAATACAATGTACAATATTCTATCAAGGTTTTGCAATTGAAAAATCTAATACAATGTGCAATATTCTATTAAGGTATTATCATTGAGGATACAATACAATGTGCATTATTCTATTAAGGTCCTTCAATTAGGGATATAATGCAATGTGTCAAGGTATAAAGTAAATGAAAGAAATGTATAAAATAAGTGAAAGAAAAGTATAAGCAAGTGAACCCAAGTGTAAGTAAAGTGTAAATAAAGTGTAAGAAAAGTGTAAAGTAAGTAAAAGAAAATTGTAAGCAAGTATAAGATAGTGAAGAGAAAGTCTAAGAAAGTGTAAGTAAGTATACGAAAGTGATACCAAGAATTTTAGTAAACATAAGTATAAGTGACCTTAAAGGCCTCACTATTAAGAATAAAACTATATTAAGGAAGAAGGGAAAACTTATAAGAAACATAAGATGAGTGAAAACCATGATAAAAAGAATATAAAAGTTTATAAGAAAAAAATAAGAAAAGTTTATAATGAAGAAAGAATCCTTCGGAGATAAGAAAATCATATGAACTTTAAAAGCAAAGTAAGGTTATAAGTTATATAAAGAATGAGAAGTATTAAGGCAAGGTAATAGAAACTCTTAAGTTCCACAAGTAAGAAAAGATTCATAAGTTATGTAAAAAGGAAATATTTATGAAAAACAAAGAAAGTGCATACACTGCTAATGAAAATACAAGTCCTTAATATGAGTAAGTAAAGAAAATGTTAAGGAACTAGCGAAATCTCATAATCTTTAAAGGAATATAAGCTCTTAAACTATGTAAGAAAAATATAAATGTATGATGATTATTCCATTGGGATACAAGTCAATGCTATGAAGATTAATGATAAGTGTCAAATGGCTAATGAAAAAAATGATAAGTAAATATTAAGACAATGATAATGGAAGCTAATAAGTGATAAGTAGAGACATGATAAATTATAGTAATAAGTAATAATGTGAAGGATAAGTATTAAGGTAATGATATACTTATGGAATATAGTAGAAATTCATGTCTCATTATGCAAATGTGTTGTTAGATTGTTAATTGCTTGAGAATGATGCATGCTTATCTTGAAATAATTTGCATGTGCATATTCCTGTGGATAGTATAGTATACAAGAGGAATGAATAGAAATGCTCATTGAGATGTACACTAAATATCTTTACTATGGATGGAATATAAAATATTTATCATGTAATTGTAAACACATATTGTCATGCATATCACCATATATAAATATGAGAAGAATGTCATGTGTAGGTAGAATCATGCAAATGTAGATGTTAAAAGGGTGTCATCAAAATATAGATGTTAGAATGGTGCCATGCATATCACCATATATAAATATGAGAAGAATGTCATGTCTAGGTAAAATCATGCATATGTAGATGTTAGAAGGGTGCCATAAAAATATAGATGTCAGAACGATGCCATGCATATCACCATATATAAATATGAGAAGAATGTCATGTGTAGGTAGAATCATGCATACTTCCATATGTAAATGTTAAAAGGGTGCCATGAAAATATCGAACCATGTAAATTGCAATGCCTAATTTCTACATGAAGAAGCATGAGGATGATTATTTAGATCTTGTGATGACTAGTAGATGATGTATGCATACAAGCACATGCCTACACGTTAGAGAAATGTATGTATTTTGTATGGATATATATTTAGTATTTTATATGAAAAGATTTGTGTTCTACCTATCTAGTTTCCATAGTAGGTTTTGTATACCTACTTACGACCTGTGGATCTCACCCATCCATACCATTTTTGTCAAGTGATTTTTAGTGCAGGTACGCTTTCTGGGTGACTTAGCGGTTAAAGGAAAGACACGTGGTTGATTTTTTTCTACTTTAGTAGTTTCAGTTTCATTTAGACTCTTTATGTTATGTATTAAACCTTTTGGGATTTACTAAGGTTCAAGTTTTAATTCTTGAGACTTGTAGTTTTATATTTGAGACGTGATGATGGAGGCTCTAGTTTCTATTGTTGATGGGAGAAAAGTGACATGATAGTTATTATGTTTTTATGTCATGGTATATTTCTGCTACTTTTGAGAATATGATGTTGGTGATAGATTACTCTTAATATTTCACTACATATGTTGAGTTTAAGGTTAAGTTTCCAAGAAATCCTATAGGTTTAGATGAAAGTGAAACTTTTACAGTGAATATTTTTGGACCCAATTTAGTAGTGGCCCGCCTGGTTTCATGCCTAAATAAGGTTATGAAATTTGGGGTCGTTACAAGAACAACCCTCATTCAAACCCTATATATATTAATGAACCCAAAGTACAAAACTTTTACTACATGGATATATCTCCTAGTGCAAATGTTGAATGGTTATACCTCTTTTTACTACATTTTACAAGATCTAAGGGCCACATATTCTCTCAAGACACCTTCCCTTGATTTTACCTTTCTGACCCTCTAATTCTCACCCAAAATTTCTTGGAAATTATGTATTTTGTTGGTTAACCATTCTACACATGTTGAAATCTATTTCTAACTGAACCAATGCGATTAGTTCATTGGGGAACTTGAAAAATGTTAATATAAATTATTAATACTATAGATTGTAAAATATATGGAGTGGTAGATTAGACATAGTATGATAATATTGCATAAGTGAGTCATGTACATAATCATTAAGTGTTCAAGGGTCACATTAAAGACATGCTTCAAGCACTTGAAGCCAATGATGGATCCGTCCCCAAGTTGCCAAGGTCCAAGACTTGAAGACTCAATCTTCATCAAGATCAATGAAGGTATATGAAGGTATACATCATGATAAACATAAGCTAAAATCAACAAAAGAGCTTTATATGGCCTGGTGGACCAACCCATGCCACTTACATAGGTTCCCAAGTGTTTAGGAGTAGGATAAAGGTAAAATGGCAGAAAGTAGGAGAATTGGGTTGATCCGGGGGGTGTCGAATCACTCCGCATTTAGCGGATCAATCCACAACTTACCGGATCAATCTAGTAAGGCTCAGGTGTCTCTGACTGAGACACCGGATCAATTCGGATATACCAGATCGATCCGATATCGTAGAATTTCAACAAAAAAAATATGAATCCAATGCCAATGATTTTTTAACCATTGGGAGAGATGTTATATCAAGGGTGCACAACTGTGCTCGTCCCCTATAAGTATAAGAGAGCCTCCAATGATCTCTCTAACACACTAGAACACACAAAAAAGAAAAGAATAGAGATTTGAATAAGTTAAAGCATTCACATCCTTCCAACAATCATAAGGCTCCATTGATGAGCATTTATTAAGGATCAAGAGCCTTAGAAGTGCTTCCCTAGCACTCTCTATTTGAATATCAAAAGAGAGAATCAATGAGAAGGGTTTACTCCCAAGTAAGCCCTTGTGAGAAGCTCCAAGAAGCAAAGAGCCACTCTTGAAAGCTTGGTGAAACTCATTACACACTAGCTCAACAAAGGAACAACCACCATCAAGTGCAATAAACAATAGATCAACCTTGGTGAGGTAATTTGTATTGATTTCAAATTTATTTTGAGACCTTAGCACCCATCGGAGACACTGGGTGCAGACCATAACACTACCACCAGAGACACCAATAGTGTAGACTTTAGCACCCACCGGAGACATTAGGTATAGACCATACCCACCAGAGACACCGGGTATAGATCATTTCCACCGGAGACACTGAGAATTGACGTAGCCCCCACCATAATTCAATCTAAATAAAATTTAGTAGCTCAATACTGAGCTTTGAAAGTGGATGTAGGCCCAAATGCCGAACCGCTATAAAACTTATGTTGTGTGTTTGCTTGTGGCATGTGAATTATCTCTTCTCTCTCTCATTACATGGCATTTTAGTACTTACTATATAATCTTTTATGTTTGCAAATAGTTAGAAACCTAAATTAATTGAAAGATCAAATTGTAAATTGCCATTGCATTGCACTAAATTCCAAGCATCATCATAACATCTAAATCGGAATTTAAGCAGGGCTTAATTAAAAGATTTTTTATAAATCCTGTTCACTCCCCTCTAGGATTAAAACCGAACTTTTAAAAAACACTATACTATTATAGTCATCAAAGTCCAAAAGTTCTTGAAACAAGACTTGTCCAAAATAGCCAGTAAATGTCAAGAGATACTAATGAGCATTTAACGGTGGGGGAAATCAGCCCTAAAAACAAGCTTGTATCATCAAGAGGTGGCACATGACTCACCAAGTACTATATCCAAAATGATGTAGCAGTCCTTGTTCCTAACACATGTCAGCACCGAGAACTACTAACTCATAAAAAATATTTAATTAATAATGTCATGCTTGACACCAGCCCTACCATGTGTCACCACCATACTAAGTCTCCCAAATATCTCACTTTTCTCCATTTACAAAAATGCCATTAGAATTAGGTAATCCCTAATCAACCCGTTGTGACTCATGCTAACCCCATTTAAGTAACACTATTAAAGATACATTTGTATTCGTATAAGGGATCTTTCCTTTTTACATTTCGGATGATTGAGGGGAGGAGAATTTTAGTGTCAACTAAAATTCATAAGGAGAAGAAGAACAAGAAGATAACCTTCTTTCCATCTCTACACACTACCCCCCAAGGAAGCACAGATACCTCTAAAACCCTACTATATCTGTGTTCGACACGTGTCAGACACAGACACTCCAAGGATACCTCTACCTACATATCCAAGCCATTTTAGGAGAGGGAAAAAGAGATTTTTTTGTTAAACACGTTTCAAACACAATGGTACACAAAAAAAAGGGTATTATGCTAAATCCCATAAAATTAAAATTAAAAGGACAAAAGGATGGGTCAACTATGAGAGAACATAGTCCAGCATTTCTTGCCACCGAGCCTTTAAATTAGTTTTAGATATGTGTTTAGATTTTATTTTTATTTTTTTATGCTTGTTATTTATTTTCAAACATAAGATTAACATAAAATCTAGCTAAAAATATTAATCAATTAATGTATCCCTGTCGTATCGTATCCTACTTTTTCAAGAATTGTCGTATCACCGTATCCGTATCATATCATACCCGTGTCCGTGCTTCCTATCTACTGCCGCAAGTAGGGAGACACCTTTTGACCAACGAGTTACCTTTTGGCCAACCCTAACTCTTTCCTTTTGGTTTCAAGGTAGACTAACTTCTCATCTCTTTAGATTTACCCACATGAGCAACCATACAAGTAGTTATTCATACATTTTCCTCTTCTTTCTCTATTTTGGTTCACTTCATATGTAAAATAAGGTAAATACATGTTATCCATAATTTAGAATGATTTTCTAGCTTGTAAATAGCTTTCATATATGTTGAATTAGATTTCTCTCAGATTACAATTCGTACACTATTTTCAGTGTGGAACTGTTAATTTAAATCATATTGTTGAAACAAGAAAAATCTCCCCACTGACTACATGGAGAGACTAAACATATTAGTTGTGCTTAACAAATAAGTCACCCCAAATGAAGGCATTCACACCATCCAGCAAGTCACCTACAAAGGATAGTCATATCCAGTCTCCCGCAAAGGACAGTCATGCACATTGTGTTAGACAGTCATGCACAGTGAATAGCCGGTCATGCACAGTAAACATACAGTCATGTACTTGGAGCCAAGATTTTGAATTTGACTCTGACTCCATCAATAGAGGTTGTTTTGTACAACTACAACATCAATAGACTCCTTGGACACCCAAAATTCTAATGGAAGCATAAACTAGCATGTAAGAGGACCTAATATGTACACATTCATGGGATAATATATTCCCACACTAAGGCAGACTCTTCATGCAACAAGGAGTTGTTTTCCACAAGAATTCCAACTCAAATTGCCCATGCATCTATATAAACCAACGAGGAACTTGAAATCAGCACTCTTTGTACTCTATTAGCATTACACTTAAAATTTCTCAAGATTTTTCTCTTAAGCTAAAGACTAGTGGAATCACTCCATCTTCTCCAAGTCTGTCAAAACAACAAACATCTCTTCTAGAAGGCTATAAGTCCATCAAACCTCTACAATATCCTTTTGTAATATCCCGTAATGAATTATAAGGGTAGAAATATAATTAAGCATGTGTAATGATAGATATGTCTTTAAACATATTTTAGAAAGACCATTATGGTATTTGGGACAAAATAGAATTTATTAGAAGTAAGGAAACAAATGTAAGTCATGAACTTATCAAGTTTTAAAGTTGTCACAATAGCGTATTAAGGGTAACTTTATAAGCAAACCTGTACCAATCTCAAAATCATTAGAGTGTAAACTATACATCATTGAAAATCTCTAAGAGTCTACTTTCTAACGCATTAAACGGTGCACAATTTTCTAGAGAAAGTTATGATCGTTTTCCCATGAATTGTAAATGTTGAAAATTTATAGCATATCCATCATGATAGATTATGGATCTCATGATAGATCACAGATCTCTGGATTGGTCATGAGAACTTGATTGATCACAAGTTGAGAACATAGCTCTTAGGTTTTGCTCATAAGGGGTTCTATAGAATTTGTGATAGATCATGAATCTCGTGATCGATCACAGCGTGATCACAAATCTCCTAATAGATCATAAGCATGATCAATCACAAGATCTCTAACGGATCACGAGAGTGATTGATCAAGGCTTAAGAATCTGGAAAAAAATAAACACCATGTACATAAATGATGTTGTACACTCTGATTTGACCCACACATGTGTGGGATCTCAATTGTGATGAAATGTAACCACTTTGTGATCTCATTTAGGTCCAAGAGGCCATTTAGAACATTGAAAGGATGAGTGAAAAAACATGGGAGATTGGGAAGAAATGAGAGATTTTCGTCAATCTGGTAATGTGACACCCCATTCCTAGATTACACATGTAATACGTACACACATGTCTCATGTGATTTGCACACACTGGGAATGGTTTAAAACACAAGTAATGACTTGAAGACTTGACTAACTTTAGAGACAAATCTACACAAA
The DNA here is from genome assembly GCA_025762735.1 of Platanus orientalis. NCBI lineage: Eukaryota > Viridiplantae > Streptophyta > Magnoliopsida > Proteales > Platanaceae > Platanus > Platanus orientalis. The sequence continues at coordinate 7,666 of JAOXJP010269896.1, read as the reverse complement.
CCTAGGAATAATTTTTTTTTTGTGGATAAAATCCTAGGAATAATTAGTGAGCACAAACCTAGGAATAATTATGGAGCACTATTTATGCCATGGGGGCTAGATGGATCAGGGGTATGCCAATGGATTGGACCTAAGGGCCTGATGGATTCGGGGTTTGACAATGGATCAAGCCCATGCAGCCCGATCAATTGGACACTTCTCGATCGATCACTAAGTGCGAAATTTTTTTAAAAACTCCGATTTTTGTTGGATTGCATTTTTAGAAGTTTCCCAAACATGTTACGACTTCTCCTAGATCTATATAAGTGATGGAACTGGACCTAATTGACATAAAAACACAAAGAAATAAGGAGATGAAGAAAATCAAAGAAAGAGCTAGGGTTCGGAGGAAACTTTGGGGATTTTAGAAGAGAAAAAGAAGGAATAATACAACAAGCTTTAGGAATCTGATTTTCTGCAATAAGAGGCAAGTAACTTTGCAAAAAATATATATTTTCTTGTTTTGTTTAGGTGCTAAGTTTTAATTCTCTACAAGTAACACTGCAAGACGTACTTGTTTTCATTGTACTTAAGATCCTAGATTATTTGTCTTTTGTTTTTATAAAGATCAAAATTGTTTCTACTCTAATTTGGAATGGTTTTAAACTAAAGATTCACTATTTTAAAAAGGGATTTTTGTTTTGTAATAACCTAAGTAAACTACTCTTTTCTGTTCAATGATTCTAGGTTCTAAAATGATTTGATCTCTATTTTTAAAGTATTGTAATCATTTTTCTTCAATTTTGATCCGTCTAAGTTCTTGAAACCATTACTTTTAAAAATGGGTTATCTATTTTGCAATAACTCTACATGTTTTGATCTCAAATTTGTTTTAGATAAGTTCTTAAGTGTCTTGAAAAATCTATTTTGTAAAGGAAAGTTCCTAGTTCACTTAGTTGTTAAGATTAATATTTAAAGCTACATGTTGGCCATGTTTGATTAATGCGTATATGAATCTATGCTTAGTTCCTTCAAGTTTTAAAAGGATGTACCATGGCATGCATAGCTTTCTACAAGCATCAGCATCATTCATGATTTTGAAAAGATAGTTATTTTTAGATGTGCTTAAATAGCCAAGAAAATTCTCTGTTTAGTAAAGCATGTTTTGAGTATGTGTTTTTACCAAAGAAAACATATTTTTGAAAGGAAAAAGAAGAGATTTTGAACAGATAAGTTTTATAAGAAGGTAAGATATGCATTCATGCATAATTTTTGTGAAGACATATGCTAGATTGTAATATGAAAATTGTTAGGATATGATGTACTATGGGTTATGAATGTGATGTAAAGAACCTACCCAACATGTTTATATGTGAACTTATGTTAAGTGATGTGAAAACCTACTTAACAGGTTTATATGTAGGCTTGTGTATGTGAGGTGTGATGTGATTATGATAAGACTCAAGAAGGTTTGAAAAATGTATACACACAGTGTTGCAAACCTAGACTTTGTATAAGTTTATGTGTTTGTGAAAACCAGCCTATCAAGTTCGTATGTAGGATTCAGATAAACCAGCCTATTAAGTTTATATTTAGGCTTCTGATGAACAACCTATCAGGTTCGTATGTAGGCCTTTGATAACCAACCTTTAGATTCGTATAAAATCTTGTGTGCATTTATAATGTAAAATCTTATCCAGTAGGTTTATATGTGGGCTTGTGATGACACTATGTGCTAAAAATTCAACAAACTAGGTCATATGTGTGAAAGATAAGAACCTAAGATGGGTTAAAAGTGATAAGTTTGGTTTGTAAAAGTTAGAGATCCTAAGTGTGAAAAAAATTAGCACACAAAAAGGTTTGAAACTCTTGAATAAGTCTAAGAATTTGAAGTTACTTGAAGGATTCCATGTGGAAATAAAGTTTTGAATGATCATAAGTATACGAATGAAGAAGAGAACTCATAAATTTGGAATAGTTAGGAAAGTATATGAACCTTAGATATTAAGTTAGGGTTTGTGTGTGATAATGTGTGTTTCAATGAAGTAAAAGAATAAGTTAAAGTATAAAATAAGTTATGGATTGTTCTTTAAGTACTTACATGTGAAAGTTTTGATTTCAGTAAGTGAATGTAAGTTTTGTTTGAAAAGTTGAGTTAAGTTTTTAGTAAAGCATATTCAAAAAAGCGTTTTTAAAACAATCGTGCTAAGTCTTGGCCATATTTTGGTGTGTTTTATATCGTTAGTTGCAAGCCATTACCTAACCCATGTGCATTGTTTTTCAGATTAGCATGTTTTACAGGTGTTTTCCAATGAAGGCAAAGAAAAGATAATATGTGATAAGGAGTTTTCATGAGAGGAATTATATTTTGTTTCCTAAGACTTTAATGTTTTGTTAGATGTACTTCTTTCAGTTTTAGTTTTATGTGGACCCTTATGAGGGAGATGTTAGTTTTTTTTTAAGTTTATGAATCCATGAGTTTGGATTTTAGTTTAGTATGGGTTATGAGAATTAATATTTGAAAGATTAAGGACTTGGATATAAATAAGGTTTAGATTCCTTCCATTATATTGATGTAAGATTAGATGTGTGATATCTATATAATATCAATGTGAGAAAAGCTTCCACAAATGCATAATGTAAGAAAAGTGAAAATTGTACATAGCCCTTTAATAATATTCCAACATGAAGGGTATTGAACATGTGTAAGAAAGAAGAGTGTTAAGTAAATTAACACTTTGGAGTCTTGTTTAAGGGACAAAATTTTGGGGCATTACAGTGTGGTATCAGAGCTTTAGGTTTTAAGATTCTATAAACAATTAGAACCTAAGATTTGAATTTTGAATGCTAAGCTTTGAGAACAAAAAGATATAGAGAACTAAGAAAATAATGGAAGTACTAGGATTGATCTAGTTTTGAGATACCAAGTCATAAGATTGATGTCAATACCCAAATTTTGACTCGGATCATCTAATGGAATGAAGAGCATTAAAGCAGTATTTAGGCATCAAGACCTTAAGCACCTATGGTTTAAGGAAAGCAATCCTAGACTCTAGGATGTTAGGCATCCCCTGAGAAGTCTTCTCAGATATTCGATCACAATGTATCGACCACACCATACCAAAGCTCAACCTAAGTACACCATTCTAAGTCAAACCCTAATCCTTCAAAAAGTGTCAATGAGACTTTGAGGACCCACATTTAAGATCTCCAATCATGTTACCTTCAATTTTCTAGCCTCCGTAAGCCTCCTCCCTCTAGCGAAGAATCATAGGTGGAAAAATTACCATTTTACCATCAAAGGCCAAGAATTGATATTTACACACATGTCATCCAAATTCTCCTACCTCCATAAGCCTTCTCACTATGAAGCATCACAAGCAAAGAATTATCATTTTTTCATTTTCGCCTTTACGGGTAGAAAATTACCATTTTACCCTTTTATCTTTAGAATTTACCCCTAGACCCTCAAAGGATCCCTAAAGCTTCCTTAGTTACCTGAATGGTGTCATGTTAGATCCTATACATCCTTATTCCTCCCAATTTTAAGGAACTCATCACAGAACAAGTGTTTTTCAACATGAGCAATAGCTAATTTCTCAACCTTTAACAACCCCTAGCTAGAAAACAACCTTTAAAAGCTCTAAAAGATTCATCCAACCTCCGAATTTAGAAAGGTAAATGGTCCTCTCTCAGTTTTTGCCTTATATTTAATTCTTCCGTACAGAGAAAAGATATTTGAAATCTTAAATCTCCCCCCAAGGGGTGTGAAAAGTCAGTTATACCAGCATTTCACCTATATAGAACCAGAATGTTCCCCAGACGTCCAAATCTTAATCAATTGGTGCCCATCTCTCCAGATTCATGAGGCTTTCAGAAAAACCCTCTAAAGAATGTGAGCATTTGTGGGACTCATCTACTCAGATTCCTCCAATTACTCTAAAATGAGTAACAGTTTTATGGCCAAGTGTCATGTATTCGGTTGGACCCCAAAAATTCACCAGAACTCCAAAATTCAGTCTGTTAGTGGTCACTCAATAAATGCAATACCTTTGGAAGGCCATCAACCAGAACCGCCTCAGCAAATCCTACAAACTTACTCATCACTTTTGTCCAAATTGGGTCAAGACACCTTTTTTTCTGTATTTAACATGCAGAATGCCCTTGAGAATTCTCCTGGACTCATAATTCGGCAAGGTTAAGCCCATATTTATAGTCTTTCCCATACCTTCAAAAGGTTGTTTCATGAGCTAGAGTAATGAAAGATGTTTGCCATGGAAAACCAAGGCTCCTCTAGTGAGCATTTCAATCAAGATCTTCCTACCAGTCCAGAATAGGGTTTTGGACACAATTTCTTATTTGGGTATCGTAATTCAGAGTGGTTAGAGCCCATAGTTCATAAAAATTGAGAGCCATCTTTTATCTGAAGAACCCAAAAATCAATTTACCATATTGCCCCTCAAATAATTATTGAAGAGCTTTTAAGGCCAATAAACCCTTGATTTCACCCCTACCTATATTGTAATTTGGTTCTAACTAATCCATTGGGACCAAAACATTCAGGACTTCAAAAGCAAGCATTACGTTTGTGTGTTTTTTTAGCATGAGAACCTAAAAGTGAGGCAGACAAGTAATGGGGAAAATTTAATTCATTTACGGTTAATGAGCTCATCCTTTTTGGATTTTAGCTCATGAACTCCCATTAATGCCCATTTAATGCATTCACACTTAAGGGGTTATTCCATAAGCCCTTAGATTTGGATCTTTTCATGTACACCCCATTTACCCACCCTTAGATCAAAGATTTAAATTTCAAATACCCATAGAACCCACATGTAACCCTCCATTTGGTACAATTCATCCTAACCCTTGATTGTTTTCAATCAATCAAAGGGGACTATTTTGTGGATAAACATCATTCTAATCTCCCATTGGTCAAGCACAAACACATCCAACCATTGACCAAACAAGCACAAATGCATCCTAACCCGAGATTGTCTTCAACCAATCAAAGGCTTGCCATTGTGTGGATAAAACTCATTTCATTGGTTCATCTCATCAATCCATGTGAACAAACACAAACACATCCCAACTTTTGACCCCTTTAATCCCAAGACTCAATCCAAGCCCTCCCCTCAACCACATTTTGGCTATAAATAGCCCCAAATTCATGCTTGTAAGGGTTGGTGAAAATTTATATGAGAGAAAGAGAGGGAAAGAAGAGGAAAAGCTTAAGGTCCAAGCCATAGCAAGGTAAAGTCTAAACCCTATTTACCTTAGCTTTTATACTTCATTTAATCCATGTTTCATATTACTTTGATGTTCTAAATATGTCATATAGATTGCTTTGAATTCGGGTTACACAATGGAGACAAAACTGTCTCCACTACATGTTATTTTTTGCCTTTAGCTAGTCTAGAGGTTTTTGTGATTTTTGTAGCAAGCTAAATGGGCTCAAATTTTAATGGTAGGCTCCTCAGATGAAATCCTACACATAATAAAATTTTGAGAATTTCCAGAGCATATTTGGGCCACAGGATGGTCCCCCCAAACCCACACTAAAAACCGGTTCTGTGTTCCTTTGTTACAACCAATAGTGCAGAATTTTTTATGATTTTTTTATTTCAGATTTTGGTCTGGTTTTTTATACAACATACTTAATATGGTCACCTATCTCCATAAAAAAATTGAAAATTTTCCAACACTGGTAAAGGGCCCAAATGGCCAAGGTAAGGTTGCTAGATTTTGGCCCAAGCCTAATGCCTGAATTTTAAGGTGAATTAAAATTCAAGCATTAGAACTTTAGGCATTGAAATGATGATTATGAATTAGAATAAACATAGTCTTACTATATATGGTTGAACATATATTTTTCTCTTCTTTTCAAATTAACTGATCATGCTCAAATCAAAGTTCTATGGAGAGAGATATGGCCTTTGGAGTGCAAACTGTCCACGTTGGACGCCTAAAATTTAAGTTAAAATTCAGGTATTGGCAGAAAATTAAGGCATTAGTTCACATTCAGGTGTTATAACAAACATATACTCATTATATATGGTTGGAAATATCTTTCTCTCAGCTTTCCGAATTAACTGACCATACTTAAATTAGAGTTCTATGGAGAGAGATATGGCCTTCGGAGTGTAGACTGTCCAGGCTTGATGCCTAAATTTTAAGCTATTAATATTCAAGCATTGACAATAAATATAGGTGTTAGAGAAATACAGGCATTGGGATCTAGGACCCACCCCAATGAACCCTGACATTTTCTAAAGCATATACATAAGTAAATGACACATTGGAATCCATCTTTGTGCTCAGGCACCTCTGTGGGCCTTGTTTCCATCCCAACGCCTGAATTTTAATTTAGGCATTGAAAGGAATTTTAGGCATCAGGATGAATTTCAAGCATCAGTCCTGTGTTAAAAATATTTTTTTTTAAAATGATTGCCTTTCTATGGGCCTAGGGTAAAGGCCATGGACCACAGAAGGGGCCCACCCCTATCTGAAAGTTTTCACACTTTTGGAACCTACACAAGGGACCCGAAACCCAAGGTTGATTGTTGCCTTCTAGCAACTGATGCCTAAATTTCACCCTAAATTAAATTCAGGCGTTAAGCTTGTGAAAGGCAAATGAAATCCATCTTTTATTTTCAGCTTAATTTCATTCCTTTATCTTTGTTTATGACTTTTTCCATGTTATCCTCGAACCATTTCATTCCATGGACATAATCTAGGAAACCTATCATTGCAAATTCCTCTTTCAGCTTCCAAACAATTATAGTAAGGTTGACTATACACTTGTAAATCCCAAGTGTATCCAATACTCGAACTTTACTTAGGAGACAACGTCAGTGTCATAGCTGCTACGTCAGTGCGGTTATGTCAAGTTGCCCTACCCAATCACTACCTTTCAATCTTTCCTAACCTTTTATAGTCTCCACCCTACCTCAAGGTCATGTCGTAATAGTTCATGATTCAAACATCGTGGGACTTAGCCATAGCCCAATTAGGTTTTTAAGACACACTTACACTAGTACAACATAGTCCCGACCCCCATTTCATTAACTAGTTCACATTTTGCAGTAGTGCGGAGTACTCTATAAGTATACAAACAACTTAAAATGAACCTACCCTGAATCACTCTCATAGTTAGACATACTTGACTACTGAGATTTGCACACACAATAAACCCCCAAAACTACATGCAGTTTGATCCCGACAAAACCTTAGAAACACCTAACTACATAAGATCAGGTATGTCGGTAGCTTGAGACTATGTTTTATGTGCAATTATAATGATCACACCATGGGGGTGGTCCAGACCAATTTTACATCTAGTAGGCACAAAACCCTATGGCACTTTATGACATACATGCTACAAGAAGACACCTTAAAAAGGTGGGTGGTTGGGGTGCCTAACACCTTCCCCAACTGCAACAGAATAGTTTACCCTATTCTTTAGAAAACCTAACCTATATTAGGAGTTAACCCTCTAGACCTTAGGGTCTAGACTTCCTTTCTCCTAAAAAAGAAGCTGATGTCCAACTCCATCGAAAAATCCGAGTTGGTGGCGAGTCCCAAAAAGCCTGGCATCAACTATCCATGTGACCAAACCTCAACATCCCCCTAATGAACCATCATTTCTTCAATTAAGCACCAAATAGATACCAGAGTTACTATAGCC